>VZRS01003909.1:613896-671396 GCA_013398055.1 Ifrita kowaldi | reverse complement strand
ATGTTAATGAGAGTTATGCAGGGATCAAGAATAGTCATGTTCAAGATTACCTTTTTTTCATTTACTCAAAAAAATGGGGAATGCTTATGTATTAATTTTATTTTTCATATTTTTACACGGTTCATTTTGAAAGTAAGTTTTTAAAGTGTTTGGGATCATAACAACATGGGCAGGGGAGGTTCAAATACAAAAGAGTAAGTCTCGATCCGTCTCTGATTCTGTATAGTCACCCAACTTGTTTTTCACATCATTATAGCCCCTCCTAGCCTTCACATCTGCTGTCTACCATTTTCATTGCTTATAAGCAGCAGGTGAATGGTCCAAATGAAAGATTTAACAAGCCCTCAGTGGAGCTGCTGCCCTGAAATTTCACTCCCCTACACAATGCTCCTTCCCTCTTTTTGTCTGAAAAAAAAGGGTTTTTCTCAGACCATTGTCTTGACTGTTGGCTAATACTGTCATCCTCTATAAAGTTCTGTACATGGCTACTGAGCTGAAAGTGAGTTCTGTTAAAATATTTTCATCCTATTTCCTCACATTTGTAGGGCAGGCGACTTAAATCATCCTCCCACCCCACTGTGATTAGAAACCTGCAGAAACTTAAGGAACCCTGTTTACTGGTGCAAATATTAAACCAGCAAATTAAGTGCAATATGTGCACTTATTGGTCTTATGCATTCCTTTCCAGGGTGCACAAAAAATATTAGGTGCCTACTAGACCAGTGAAAATGGAACATTTGATTTTTGAGCAGTTCTGATTAAATCCTGCAGCAAAGTTTGAAAATAAATACGTCAGAAAAAACAAAAATGCAGGGAAACAAAATACACTTAGTTGTTCTATCCACAATTAAGATTTAAATTTGTCTTCTTTTATTTTTTGTTCTCTGTAAAAATGATCAGACTTTCACTTCATTTCCAAATACACTTGCAACCACAGCACCACATCTCATCTCCACCAGATCACCCAGCAAGGACCATAACTTCTCAAGCTGCATCTACAATGAACTTGGTACTTCCTTTGCAGGGTTAACCAGAAAGACTACTAACAAGATGAACCTGTTACCTGTGAGGTGGATTGAGGTAAATAGGAAATCCAAACTAATCATGAAATTAGCTGTGATAGAATGTCATCAAAACGAAGCTTTTAACAGGCTTAAGCTGAGACTTGAAGTTAAGAACTTGCAAATCTAAAGCCTAAATGTTAGATGGCATCTGATTTTATCCCAGGTTATATGTATTATGGGACAATGAGCTCTACCTTAAATAACTTAGGACTAAAATTAGGTTAAATTTATCACTGCAAAGAATGAGAGAAGGTGAAAGACCTGTCAGAAGTGCACACAGCAGTTGCAGCCAGCAGGGCAGCTGGGGTTCTTTGGAAGAAGTGGGGATGTAGTCCCCTGCAAACACATGAAGGTCATTTGGAGTGCCTTCAGATGAAGTTCATAAGTAGTGGTCATATTTTTTCTTCATAATATTCCAAAAATAAATGTTGACATTAATTGTTTAAGTACATACCCTT
This sequence comes from Ifrita kowaldi, assembly GCA_013398055.1. NCBI lineage: Eukaryota > Metazoa > Chordata > Aves > Passeriformes > Cinclosomatidae > Ifrita > Ifrita kowaldi. Next base: position 669,874 of record VZRS01003909.1, on the reverse strand, counting down.
TCTCAGATTATCCAGGAACATCTAAAGCAAAGATCTGCCCCAGCTGTAGGGGTGATTTGTTCTCTACTTCCTGAAAACCTGACACATTTTGGGGAGAGAGAGGCTGGAATTCTTGGTTTTATTTGTATTTATGAGCAAATTGAGGCATTGGCTGTGTTAAACTAGAGTCTGATGGTGGTAGGGGTCTTCTATGGTAAGACTGACAAGTTTCTGGTGCTTAGGGAACAAGGCAATGAAACTAAGCACCATACCCATTGCTTTACAAATGTTACATGGAAGGATCTTTTAAACCATTGCATCTGAAAAACTACTTTTTACACACACTTTAGTGTTCTTTGACACTGTCAGAGTGGTGTCCATACAGAATGCACTTCACTATGGGTAAAGATGTGGCTGTGGTGCTAAACAAGGGAAAATAGAAGAAACTGCTGTCTGTCTTTCATTATTTTACTTCCTATGGCCCTTGGCCTTATCTATCAGGGTTCTTGTAACATTTTTTCCCCTCTTAACGTATGAGGTTTTACCTATAAAGACAAAACACCTGCATGCACCTGTAAAACTCTCACAGGAGTTTTTCTCCTTTGCCAGTCGCTCTTTCTCACCTTTCCCTGAGTAAACTGCAGTGGAAAGCAGTCCTGCTTAGCCAGTGCTCAGTGCCATGGCTGGGCTGCAGGAGGAGGCCACAGTTCCTTGCTTTCCATCAGAGAGGGAAAGAAATCTCAGCTTGTCTGTACCCAAGACACATTCAGGCAAAACTGATTAAAAGCGCACTGTGGAGTCTGGTCAATATTGAAGATGAAGAGGAGTCCACAGAGAAGAGAGGGAGGAAAGGAGATGGAAATGAGAAACTAGGCAGGAAAGGTGCTGATTTTAAACTCCCTTCCTCATAAAGAAGTCTTGAGCCACAACACTTAGCCTTTTGGCCACTTTGCATTTGCTACTTTTTCTGAAGGCTGCATTTTAAGTTGAGCTTTTTAGTCAAATGCTTGCTAAAGCAGCAAGTGGCAAGAGAGAGCTGAAAGTCACAGCCTGCTGTTCCCTGGCCACAAGCCGTGGCAGGGGGCATGTGGTCAGTGGCAGGAGCTCACTGCGGGGACTTTGTGGCCACAGCATCCAGCTCCTCAAGGAGGGGAGCAATGGCAAGCAGGAGGACCCTGGTACTGGCACACCAGCTCTCAGTCACTCCAGCTATGAAAGAGATGGGGCAAAGAAAAGATAAATGACATTTTTTTCCATCTGTTGCAATACAGAAAGTTACACCATGGTAAATTAAGCAATCCACTCGATGTAACAGGGCATGCTGATAGAAACCTAACCAACCATTCTTACTCCAAACCTTCACCTGGTGAAGCCAATATCAGTTTTGGGGCTTTAAGTTTCTGACAAAGTGAAACAGAGTATTGTGCAAAAACAGGTAGACCTTTCTGTTGTCAAAAATGGGATTTTCACAGACACAGGGCATATTTAAAAACTGTGGTTCAGCAATAGTGACAACTATCAGTGTTCAAACTTGAAAAAATCAGAACCCTTCTAATCCAAAAGTGCCACCTTTGTACCTTGACGTATCTGAACGTTAAATTTAAAGGTTCAAACTATGCAATAGGTATAAAGGATAAGTACAAACACAGTAATATCATGCTTACCAGTAGTTTTTTTAGACATGATTAAAACAGCTGGTATCTACCACACAAAGGCAGTTGTATAACAGAGGCAGAAAACCTTAATCCTGTCTGCGAGGTCTTTAAAGTTTCCACTAGGATGAAGAGTGCTATAAAATTATTTTTAAGCCTGTAACTAGCAAAAATGACTTCATTATGATCTCATGTGCTGCCAGAGCACCAATTAAATTGACTTGATAATGTTATGATTAGGCAGTACTTTTCATCAGTTACAAAGCTCTTGATTGAAGAAGAGATTTGCAACATTGAAAGAAATGACCTTGTGATGTGGATTTTTATCAATGACTTTTTACCTTGCTGGTTTCCAATTACATGACAAATAAATAATAGTACTTGCAGCTTCTATTATACTTCTGAGGATCCCAAAGTACTCTGCTGATTAATTAGCTTCACAAGAGCTGTGAGAGTTAGATACATGTTATCCCATTCTTATTAACAATTCAGAATTCAAATGTGATATCTTTGCCCCATTCAAATAAATGGCAAAAATCCTCTTGACTTTAGTAGGGGTAGGATTTCACTCAGACAATTTAAGCAGTTTGACCAAGGTCAGAAAATATGTTGGGCAACAGAGCTGGGACATTTTTCCTTTCTCACTGTAAACCAACTCAGGTAAAATGTACCCAAGGTTTGAATTACACTCCCTGCACTTCCATTGTCAAAAAGTCACCTTTAAAAGTCATAACACACCTCTATGAACTTAATTAAAAATAATTAAAGCAAATTTGTTTGTTTGGTGGAGAAAAAGAGAGCATATGTTCCACAAAGCATTCTTTCAAGTCCTTTTCAGTCTATGATATAGAAATTTGAGAACACTTGCTTTTCAGTATTTATAGGAACACATCCATTGAAAAAATGTTTATTTGTATTAAATATGTTCTAATATTTGTCTCAGCAGGAATTCATTTAAGAAAATCAATGCACAGTACAGTAGTCTACTTGGAGTTTCTTAGCTCATGCTAAGGCAAATTCAAAATTAAGCAATTACATCATAATAAAGAATAATTTAGAAAAAAAAATTTGTATTCCTTGATGCTCTAAATGTGTACTTCATGGTTACAGCTCTTTCTCAGAGTTGCTGTTTAGGATAAAAGGCAGTGGGTGTTCTACTGCAGCCACTGCAGACTCATTTGAAGAGTTATAGAAATGAAGGAGAGATAGACAATTTGTTTTTCATTTTTTAATTATGGAACAGAGTTGAGACAAAAAAACCCCCATCTTTCTGGATTCAGTTCAAAAAATGTGGCACCTAGAGCTGCACTGTGCTGGTTGATGTCCACCAGGCAGGCTGGTTCCCTATCAGAGGAGAAATGGAATCTGAGCTGCCGGCTTATATTTGAAAAGAATAAGTAACCAACTAATCCTTTGCAGAAAGAAAAAACATTAAAAAGTTCTTCCTTTTCAGGGATTACAGCCAAACTCAATGCTGATGTCCCAGTCTGAGCTAAAAGAGTTGTGATAGCAACCCTAGTTCGCTGCTTCTTTCTTCTTCAAAAGATATTCCAAGGATCTTGCAGTGAATGTGAAAGACTCATCATTGATTATTAAATGTGGACAGAGTGGTGAAATGTAATTCATGAACTGGTTCTCATCTTGTAGAATTGGTGGAAGCATGGTGCTGGTGGAGGAGACCCTGGAAAGAGAAAATGAACTAGTGCAAGAGATGCATCTATGTGGAGAATGGGAAGGTGACACTTTCAGACTGTTATAGAGACTTATAGGAGATGAGCCAATTTTGGGGGAAAAAAAAAAAAAGAGAAAACTGAGGGATGACCCTCAGTACTAACTACACAGTAACTAGTGTCAGAAAAACCAAAGCTGAGGATTTCTAAAACAACTACAATTAAATGCAATTAATTAAATAGTTTGAATCAGAGCTGATTAGGCTGCAGGGTACAATAAGCATTATGTGGGCAGACTAGCCCAACTTGGCCCTGCATGGGGATTACAAGGTTTCTAATGCTATGACAATTTCACAATTAATCCATTCTTTTAAAACATCTTTACTCTTGCAATGCCTTTTTATTATAATAAATTTACATTATAAGTTTTAAATTTTTTATATAATATGAATATATTATAATAAGTAATATTATAAAGGTACCTCTATTATACAACCTTGCAATTTCATTTGGCCAGGATGCATTAAGTGCAGTAGTAGGGAGAGGGAAAGAACTTTACAATCAACATTTAATCTGGCTGTCAGCTCAATAACAGAAAAAAAATGAAGCAGGTTTTCACAGTATCCACAAAGGCTCTAGGCAATGCGAACCTTGGGTCTTAAATTAATGCTTAGAGACAAAGCAAAGCATAAGCCATTTTACAGTTGTACACAAGGGGCTTTATTGGGTTTGACCCATAAATGCCAAATTTCACATAAACTGTGGCGTAACATAAAAACTTCTTTCAAGTCACCTTTTGCAGCCAGCTCAGAAGGCATGTACTGTTCTCTACAGGATTTCAAATCCTGGAATCATAGAGTGGTTTGGATGGGATGGGACCTTAAAGACCATCTACTTCAAAACTGCATGGGCAGGGATGCCGCCCACTAGATCAAGTTGCTTGAAGCCCTGTCTTACATGGCCTTGAGCACTTCCAGGGATAGAACATCCACAACTTCTCTGTGTAATCTCTTTCAGTGCCTCACAACCCTCAGAGTAAAGAATTTTTTCTTAACATCTAACCTAAATCTCTTTCCATTTAAAACTGTTCCCACTTGTCCTACAACTGTAAAAAGTCCCTCTCTCTCTTTTTTGTAAGCCCCCTTTAAGTACTAAAAGGCTGCAATGAGCTCTCCCCAGAAGAGAGAGAAGATTCTCTCCTTGATGCTGAACAACCCCAGCTCTCTCAGCCTGTCCTCACAGGAAAGGTGCTCCTGACCTCCGATCATCTTTGTGGCCTCCTCTGGACCTGCTCTAACAGGTCCATGTGTTTCTTATGTGGGAACACCAGAGCTGGATGCAGCACTCCAGGTGGAGTCTCATGAGGGCAAAGAAGAGGGAGAGAATTGCCTCCTTTGCCCTCCTGGCCACCCCTATTTTGATACAGCGCCGGATAGAGTTGGCTCCCTGCCCATGAGTGCACACTGCTGGCTCATGTCCAGTTTTTCTTCCACCACAACCCCCAAGGCCTTCTCTGCAGGGCTGTTCTCCAAAAGTTCTTCTCTCAGTCTGTATTCATGCCCAGGTGCAGCACCTTGCACTTGGACTTGTTGAACCTTACAAGGATCTCACAGGCCCACTTCTCAAGTTTGTCCAGGTCCCCTGGATGGCATCCCATCCTTCACATGTGCCAACTGCACCACTCAGATTTGTGTCATCTGCAAATCTGCTGAGGGTGCACTTGATCTCACTCTCTGTATCACTGTGAAGATATTGAAGAGCACCAGTGCCAAGACAGAACCCTGAGGGGCACCACTTACCACTGGGCTACATCTGGACACAGAATCATTGACCACAACTCTCTGTCTGCGTCCATCGATTCAGATCCTAGGTAGAAAATCACTGCTCTTCACCATCCAAGAATTACTGCTAGGCAAAGCACGTTCTCCACAGTGCAGCATTCCCCAAATCCACGTGCATCGTATTTTAGTGGGTTCTGGCACATTACCAAACTATTACAAGCAACGTAAACTGGTTATGTCACAAAAAACTACCTGTACACACAGGCAGACATAAAATTGTTAGCATGATTCAATTATATTCTGTCTTTATGGACATGAAAATGAAGACAAAATCTTGGAAGACTCTGTGTTGACAATTCACAATTAGGCTTTGAGTAAGTGGAGACACATTCATGACAGATATAGAAATATAACAAAATCCCCACAGGATTTTCAAAAGTTTTTATTTGTGTTCACAAAGCCTGAAAAAATTCTGAAGATATGCCTGTAGGAAGACATGTTACTACCTACTGGGATATTAGCAATAAGATTTATCGCCTCGTTCCAAAGACTCCCAGCAAGAAACTGTGTCCCACTGAGTTTGGTGAAAATAGATAAAAGGTTTGACCTCCAGTCTGTAATAACAGCAGTGGACACCAAAGTAGATCATCTGGCTGGCAGGCTGAATTAGCTTGACCACTAAGTGGTTGTGATTAAAATCAGGGATGGACAGACTTTCTAGTAGACAATAAGGGAAGAACAACATAGATCACTCAGTTTTTCATGTCTTCTGGCATACCATGATTCACTTTTGGAAGAATATCCTGCAAGGCTGGACAAATAAATCATAAGATCTAGTTGTCTGCTAAGGCTGCAGCTGATGAAGGAAAAAACAGATTGTGCATGATTCTATTAAGACCAAAAGGGGCTACTTGGTTTATTTTTTTTTCCCACAGAAAACTTCTATGCTGAAAAACACAGAAGATACTAAAAAAGAAGCAAGTAATTCACATGTGGCATATATATATATATTTATATATAAAGCTTTTTTTTTTTTTCCTGGATATTTGTGTCTCTTCTCCCTTCACCTGTACTCTTCTCCTTTATTGAATGCAAACTCCAAGAAGCTTAAGTCAAATATACAAAGCCACTAAGTTCAAGCAGATTTGAAATTAGGTGAAGAAAGTTCACTCAGACTTACAGACTGTACTTTTGGCTTCAGCAATTCTGAAAACAAAGATAATCTATATCCAGGGGGTAAGAACCTGAAGCAACCCCTGAAATATAGATAGTCTTTTCAAATGCAGTTGATTTTAACAGACTTCTCTTAAAATGTCCTTTGACTTCCTATTGATTGATAGGTGGAATGGGGCAATACAAACCTCAGAAATTATTATCTCAAATATTTTTATATTGGTATTCTTACAATCATCAATTCATTATTGCTCAAGATTTTTCATCAAGATTATGGTTTATGAAAATGCTAGGCTCTGATAATTCATAAAAAATACTCTTTTCTGTACTATTTATTTTCTGTTAATTCTTATAGACCACGACTTCTTTTAACCATCTATATCCCAGCTCAGATGCTGTTTCTCTTTCTTTCCAGCAAAGGATTACAATTTTTATTTGGCCAAAATACTCTGATAATCTGTTTTTTACTTCTAATATTGATTTGGAGCATTGTCTGCATTTTTAAAGCTTCCAAAAATAGACTAAAATGTGGTTTGAGTAAGGATCATATGATGGGTAGCATTCATTCAAACAAATGTATGTAACTTGTGTTGCTATGCTTGCCATTAATGTAGCACTGCACAGGACAATAAATAGGCTGAAGCAGTCAAGAACTTAATACTGAAGTAAATACACACAAATTGTAAACCTTGGCAGTTCATACAAACCCAAAGAAAATGCTAACAAATAAGATTTATAAGATGAGGCTTCATAATCCATCCAAATACTGAAAAATATTTTGCCTAATTCATATCCTGATATAGAGTAATTTGGAGCTAAATCATTTTACATTGCAAAGAACATTTAGGGAAGCTTCTTAATTTAAAGATCCTCTCCCTAGAAAAATAGTCAGTGACCCTTAACCATGCTGTTATTTCCAGCATATATGTGAATATACATGCTAAAACTTCACCATCATAGTGAAGAACTGCTTCCTTAGGTGTGAAGAACTTTATTTTCCCAGTTATAGCATGAATGGAAGACAAAGGTGTGGGGGGAAAAAAGACAGGAAAAAGTATATGGATTGAAATAGGATGCAAAGGTAATTAATGAAAAAAGGATGTGAGGAGATGGAGGGAGGAAAAAGGAAAAGAATATGTGTACAAGGTGGTATTAAGAATTAAAAAAAAACCTGCATGAAATGAGGGATTAGAAAGAAGAAAGTCAAATCAAGAAGTGGTGGGAAGGTATGCTGGTGGGAAATTATGCTGATGAAAAAACCAACTGGGGGCTATAGGAGAAGAAAAGCCCTTTGACCTCACACATCAGTCCTAAGTGTAACCTGCTCTTAAGCACAGAAGAAAAACAAAAGCTGAATAAACCAATGATGTTTATAAAATCCGTAGATAGTTTTCTATGGATACAAGACAGATTTTTGGACAAAACAGATTTTATAAGTGAATATATACCTATGTGTGAGCACAAACTTACCAAGCTGTTAGCTCTGGGATTTCAGGTGCAAAAATCAGCTATCGAGGGTAAAGGAACTGAAGTCTTATTTAGCCTCACAATTCTCTGTTGTCAAAGAGCCAGAACTTAAGTACTTCACACTGCAATTTTTGCAGCCCAAACCAAGCACACACCAGCACTGTTATATAAAATCAATATAGAAATGTCATCTGCAAAATCCCTGCCCACCCTGCCTATCCCTATACCAGGTCATGTGCGTGTTAGCAAAACAAGCTACAGCTGATTCACACTGCTCCTGCAAGGGGGAGTATTTTTGCATCCAAACCTTTACCCTTGCCCTTTTTGTTGTTGTTGTTGTTGTTGTTGTGGTTAGTGACAACAGCAGAGAGAATTCCTTCTGCTTTATCAAATGGTTCATTAACAACCAGTGCTGATGAGTTTCTAATGACATTGCCCCAGTTGTCTGCAGCCTCCCTTCATTTCGGGCCTGCAGGCAATAACAGTCACAAAAGTCTTAGGAGTTCCATCACCATCACCACCAGCAGAGACAAACTGGCTGTAGTGACCAGAATCATCAGGCTGCGTTACACTAGCAGGAGATGGAACAAAGGGAGAAATCCTAGCTGTCAAAAGTTCTACAAAACACAACTCCTGACACTCCTGAATTCTTGAGCATGTTGCTGTTAGATTTTACTTAGCATAAATAAAAGAAGTAAATGCTCAGCCATAATCATAGCATGTTTCTAACAAGCCTCTTTCTTTTCAGCATGAAATGAAAGTTAGATATTAAAAGCTACAAAATATTTACTTGAGTTTTAATGATTTTTCTCTTTTTTTTTTTCCCTAAGAATTTATTACAGTAGCTATGCTATTTAGAGACAAATAAACATTTTTTCATCAAAAGAACTGCAAAGATCCCTGAGAACATGGAAGAAAATCATCTCACGGGTACTAACCTCATACTAATCCACTGCTTCATAGTCTTATGCAGACTGCAGAGTATTAGAGATCCTTGTAAAAACATAAGTGACAGCTTCAGAATCTTTTTATAGTTTTGTAAAATAAATCTGCAGTGGATAAAGCTAAACCAAAGCTGATGTTTTTAGCAAACAACACTCATAATAAAGATGTTAATGGGTTTATCCCTTTCCATATGTTCTTGCCCATTTCTTTTTGGTTTGCTTTGAATTTAAATTTTGATGTTTTTATTGAAGTATCATGAAAAGACATACACAAGAGTTTATAGGGAAAACATCATAATACAACAGGTATCAACCTGAGCACAAGCACTGGAAGAAACATAATTTCTTTTGAAAAAATGCAGATTGCAGAGGAATGTAATGGATGGAAGAGATGTCACTGTGCTGGAGGAAATAGTATGTAAAAAGAGGTGCTCCCATTATGGGCAGTACCTGGCAAATCCTATCCCTATTTTCAGGCCAAAGAACCTCCACTAAAAGGATTCGGCACTGTCTTTAAAGTATTGTCCTGATCTTTTTCCCATGGGACCTCCCATGGGGGCTCGCAGGAGCCCCATCCCAAAGGTGCTCACCCACCAAGAGATTTGGAGAGAATGCCCACATCCTGGAGGACATTCCGATGCTGTGCACTGCTGGCACATGTAAATAACAAGCTGTTACTCAGAAATTTCATCTTCAAGCTTTAACATCAGATGTTTCTATTCTCTCCAGCTGACAACTCCAAGTAGAAGAGTCTGAAGTAATACAACAGAGTGCTAAGTACCCTTGAATATCTGTGGCAAAGTCCATACCTGGCAGGAAAAGGTGCAGTATTCAGGACAGTCTACAGCAGCAGGAAGTTCCCTTTCTGTTTACTTATCTAGGATCAGGAAACCCAATTCAGCACTTTGACAGTCACAGGCAAATATCCTCATACTTTAGAGATGCCATAATCATTCCTTTAGTTCCTGGAAATATTTTACTTCTATCCCTTCCATCATGCCCAGGAGGAGTCTAAGAGACTGTTCTTCCATCGAGTGATGTCAGACACAGGGGCTTGTTGTTGATGCCATTGCCTCTCCCTGTCAAGAAGGAAAGAGAGTTGAGTGTGTCTGTGCACTGATATTATAGCTACTAATAAAGTCACTGTATGTTCCAGCACATATACCAAAGGCACAGGTACCAAAGGCAACAGGGGACAAAGCTCGGTTTCAGGTGTCAGAGTCCTTGGCAGAGAGTAACAGATGGCTGTACTCCTGGAAAAGGATGAACCTGCAGTAGCACTGCAGCTCAAGGGCTGGTATTGAGGCTATTCCCAATGTAAAATTCTAGACCACGATTTGCACAATTATCAGAAATGCAGGAATAGCCTAAAGATTCTTAAGTTGTTAGTGATTTCTTTCTGAGCAAGACTTTCATCTGGGTGGTATAAAGAAATATGCGATATTCCTTAAATACAAAGGCTCCATTTACATGTATATTGTATTGTTTTTTCTTTCTTTAAGTGGCTATTAAATACTTTGTATTTAATTATTATTTTAAACTTTTGTTTTCTAATAAAATTATTATCCTATAGTAAATAGAAACTGCAGTTGACTGTTCAGGCTTCAGACGCAGCCATTTGACACTGAGATGACAAATTCTGAAAATCTGAGTACTATAAGTCAAATTTTTACCTGTGTTGACTCATTCTAAATGTGAAGCAGGCAAAAACTTTGTGCTTACTAAAACTTCCTACAAACCAGCTGGGTAAGGAAACTGGCCTTCTGCATGGAGATTCAAATAATTTTATGAATTCCATGAGTCCTCCTTGATAAATTACAGCCATTAAATGATAAATAATCTGAAAAAAACCCCACAAAAATAAACCTAAATCCAGGTACTCAAATATAACTAAATGTTAATTTAGAAATATAATTTTTTCTTCATTACGGAATAGTTGGGAATTATGATTGGTAATTGTTTCAGGGTCCAAACTCCTTTTCTTGCATGAATGTGTGGGGACAGAGGAACTTCTGAGGTTAGGAATTAGCCACTGTAAATATTAATTACAATACCTCAGAAGAAATTGTTCTATATTTATTATTAGTCACTAAAACATTCAATTCCTCATTAGAATTAAGCTGTATAATTAACTTTTTTATTCTTAATACTGTGGTAAAAAGAGGCTTGACAGGATGGAGCATATTATGTATTTTACAAATAAGTCATTCAGTAATTGGATTGTTCTGAAAATCCTTTCCCTCTAGTTTAAAATTCGTATTTATAATCACAGCTCTTGGTAAATATAAAAATGCAGAAGTCTAAGCCTAGGCAGGGGGCTTTAAGTTCTGTTCCTCTTTTTTTCCCTCACTGTTCTGTACCTAAGTGTGTTTTCCTTGAGACAGAAAGAGGGATGCAAGCTGAATGCTGAACCAAGTCTTGCAAATATTTTCTGGTTTTGTTCCCTCACATTTTCTTTTTCAGAATCCCAATGTAACACTTCCCTGCACTACCCCATGTTAAAGCCCCAGCTCCTGAACTGTTGTATTTGGACAGCTATTAAGAAGCTCCCTGCATAATAAATCCTCCTCCTCACAGAATTCTTAGCCCTCGTTCCCTAATGTTAGCCTAGCAAAATGGTGTTTTTTATAAACACAGTGCAACCACCAAGAAATCAATTCCATGTGTTTTCCTCCCTTCAACACTTTTAAAGGACCGTGATCAGTTTTTGTCTCTGTTTCTTTTGCACATCCTTTCCTAGCTTTAAAGCAGTGCTTGAGCCCTTCCCCTCTCCCCTGAAAAAAAAAAGGGAAAAAAAAAGGCAAAACAAAACAGGTAGAATTCCTCTGTTACTATTAACACCTAAAAATATGATCATGAAACAAAAGCTTTGCTCCTCTGTCCAATTTGATGTCTTTTTCATGCTGCCTCAGTGATGGCCAAATAATTGGTTGTTCACTTGTGTCCTTGTCTCCCCCGACAGTTCCACAGATGCCCTGAACAATGCTCCAAAGACTGCTTTCAGTAGGGGCAAATCCTCATTAATCATTCCTGGCTGACAGCACAAGGGAACACCTGCATCTGGCGCAGGGACCAAGCAGTGGCTTCTGGGAGCGCGCATTAAAAAGACCAACCAATTCAAGTTGTGGGAGTAGGCTTCTAATAGCCATGTGAAAAATCCGTCTCTCGCTGGATTTTCCTTTCATTAAATAGCTAAAATTAGACCTGTGGCTCCTGTTGAGATTAAAACATCAATGTATTCTAAGCAAATCAGGAAATGAACAGTACTGTATGTTATGATAAATGGCTGCTAAATTCTTTATGTCTAGATCAAGCAATGTTAGCATTAAATACTGATGAACTGTCACATAATTTTCATTTAGAAATGACTGCACTTTGAGCTTCATGTCCTGTGGTGCTCATAAATATTTTCTCCTGCTATATTTCACAAATAGACTACACTGACTACACAGATATTTTTAGCATGTAGTCCTAAGACCACGCTCTATACAAACTGTTTTCTGTGCACGCACATCAACCCGTACACGCAAAGTATTATCAGAAAATGTTCGTGGTGCAGCAAGGTACCGTAGCCACCCCAGCGCTATAAAGCCATATTCCAGCTTCCTGTTTTAACACTTTCTTAGCAGAATAGTTGTCAGGTGGGGGTTATTAAATTGTTTACATTGTATTTAGAGCACAGGGCAGGATTTTCCTCCTGAGGCAAATGGGAAAGGAGTGAGAAAAGAAAAAATAAATTTCTTTTTGTGTGTTTGTTTGTTTGTTTAGTTTTCATAAAAATGAGTCAGGTGTTTTATCTAAACATGTAGGGCCATTAAAACCTCCGGTAGGATTGCAGCTGATTTCAACGGGCTTTGGGTCAGGCCCTTAGGCCCCGCATCTGCTCTGTGATTAAACAAGCACATCTCTTCTCACATGTAAACTGGAGAGAACCACCATGGGCTAGGGATTACAGATGACTAACAATGTATTTTTTTGCACATATGACTGAGCACAACCAGGCTTTGAGTCTGTCCATGAAATGTGTTCACATCTCAAACAAGCAGCACTCAGCTGATACGAAAAGTGTCTTTTAAAAAGCAGTCAATTATCACCTATACACCATGGTGAAGATTTTAGCAAAGGTCAGACAGGTCAGATGGGGGAGCAAAGGGAAAAAGTGAGGCAGGAAAAAAAACCCAAACCCTGCAGAACTTGGAGCATTAAAATGCTGCTAGTGCTGAGATATGTACAGTGTAAAAGAGCATAAAACACATCTGGGCTGTGAATTGAATATTTAATTCGAGGAATACTTTCCTGCAACCTGATACTGAGGGAATTGATTTGGGGGAAAAAAAAAACCTGAAACAGAATTTTAGAGTGTCTTTTTTTTTTTCTTTAACTAGGAGCAAAAGTTTGCATATTCATTTGCAAAGTAAAAGCACATTCTGTACAACCAAGAATAAAGCTTGCATGCAGTAGATTAAAAAAAAACCAAAAAACCAAACAAAAATAAACCCCACCACTGATGACCAAGAGAAAAACTATGAACTGCCACATTTCAGAAAGCAAGGATTAAGTACTGATGCATATATAGCTTACACACATTTTCTCTTTATATGTTTAATAGTGTCTTTTTAAAGTTATTGAACAAAACTTTAAGGATTTTTTTTTTTTGCACTTCATTGTCTGTTAGAAATAGTGGCATTTGATAAAGAAATACTTTCTTCCTAGAGCATGCAGTACCATCATCTGCTCAGTATGAGAAATGATGCCATCTAAATGCTGTGGGTTAAGGAGATAAATAAGAGCAACTAGCACAATACAGACACATATCTGGCCAATTCTCTGAAAGCTACCAACACATGAAATTACTCTTTTCACTACTGCTTTCTGCTGTGCTTTCATAGCAGCAACAAAAGCGTCTGTTCTTACAAATTTCATGCAGGTGTGGTAGAAATTTGGGTTATAACAGATCATTTTAATTTAAGAATAATATTTTCATGAACTCTTTAAAAATCTCAGATCTTTAAAGTTCCTGTCAGGACCTTATGCAAATATGTACAGAAGCTAGGTAAAGAGTGACTGTAGATGTGATGTAATTATGTTCCCATCTGCTTGTAGGGGTGGTAAATATGCTGACACATATAGTGGGCATTGGCGTATCTCCTTAGTAATATACCTCAGTCATAGATAAGAACGACTGAATGTAGGAAATCCCCTTCCAATTTTTTTAAACTGAGATACTTAGCAACTTGTCACACATGCAGGAAGCTGGAATGCAAATTTTAACTGCCCTCAGGCAAGTTTCATTAGGCTTTCGAAAATCTTTTAAAATTTGCTGTGTAAATAATTTCACATATAACTTGACTATATCTCCTGTTTAAAAGTGACATGTTTCATGCATACTTCAAACATATGGGGTGGAGAGTTCTTCAAAGACACATTGTTAAGGCAAAAAACATGTAAAACATTTTCTTAGTGGTTACTAGAAGCTCTGATTATTGTATCATATTAAAGTTTAAAAATAACTTTGAAAATCTGTTACTTTTATCACAATTATCATTCACTTTGCTCAAGCTGGACAGTGAGACGAGACTAGCAGTAGTCACACCTGCCCCCACCCTTATCAATTTAAAACTAAGAGGGATCAGCCAAAATTTTGCAAAATTTAAAGTTTAAACCCAAATTAAAAAAAAAAAGCAACAAAAAAGCACCTTACTTGCACTTAAATTTTAAAATTAATTTATTTAGACCGCTCCATTTTATAATAATTTCAAAAATCTCATTTTATCTTTATCACTCACCCCCTCTCCCAGTTCTTTTAAATTTGTAATTAGTTAGTTCTCAGAGGTGAACTAAAACTTCCCATACACAATTTTTCACATCAACTGTTATACCAGTGCCAATGCTGGGCAAAAAGTAGACTCATTCCCATGAGGAATCAGACCAGAAAGCCGAAAGCCAAAATACAATCCTTAATAATGTCCTGTCTTCCACCCAGTCTTTCTCTGTCAGCCCTGGAAAACCTTCCAAACTGTGTGCATAGATCATACACTGCAAGGGATAAAGTCTCAGGAGAATCACATAACATTCATACTAGAAATGGAGTGTCCAAAATCAAGAAACAACAGCTTTTTAGCAGTTGTCTTTATCTTCCTAATTACAGGTAGAGGATGGTGTACATAACAGACTAAATTTGTAACCACCCTCCCAAGTAAAGGTGGCTTCCAAAGATTGTGTCTTGCCTTTTTACTTCATTCTTATTCCCTAGCCTCTGTAACAGTCATCTGGAGGCCAATTTATGGGGGCTGGGTGTGAAAGGAATGAGGGACTGCTTGGCTTACATAACATTAGAGCAATTAGTGTGTCAGAGAAGTTGTTCTTGCTTTTTCCCCCTATATTCCTTTCCTATAATCCCTAAAGTATAAGGAATAATTAACTGAAATCCAATTAATGTTGATTTAGAACACCTGTTTCCAAAATCCTTTGAATAACTTTTTCTTTTTTTTTTTTTTTTTCTCTTCACTCTTTGTTTTAAGATGAAATACATATCCCTATTCAGTTACTCTTAGGAACCCAGAGATTTGCATTTTCTAGACATGAAGAGAACCTGTTGTAAGAGAGCTGTGAAGATTTAAAAGACCAAAAGAGGCTGGTTTGTATATTACAGCAGCAGTAACTTTAACTCTTCTTTTCCCAAACTTCATTCCTTCAAAAAACCAAGTTTACCAATACCTTCCCCCACACCTCCAATTTTGTTTTGCTTTAGAACTTTGCCACGATGATGGAGCGACGCAATGACTTCTGGCTGAACACTTTTGCCACAGCCACCCTGTCAGGATAGGTGCTAAAGACAGTGCATCCTGTATGACAAAACACCCACTACCCTGAAAAAGGATTTTCCTGCTGTTCTCTGCAGGTCTGAGCACTTTTCCTTTCCATTAGCTAGGTGTCCTGACCTACTGTTCTGCCTGCATGCTTGAGGACATGGTGTCCTTTCTTTCCTTTCCTTTCGACTATTCCCATGCAAAATAAAACAGGACCTGGGCTGAAGAACGACTGATTTCTAAAGCACATAACTGCTCACCAGCACCATGGAGAGGTTTAACAGGATTTGTGTTTATATATTGATCAGGCACCTCTAAAAATCCCCACCCTGACAGTTTAGACACAGTGAAGACACTGATTTAGTGAGACACTTATTACCATAGACCTGTTTTGAGACCAGACATAGTAATTAACTCTAAGCTCTGATTGTAAAAGTATGACCTATTAAACACATTTTGAAATCAAAATATTTTTACAGTTTAGGCATGGTGCCATAATCCTCTGATATTCAACTGAATGAAAGAATCCTTTCTACTCGGTATTCAGAAATGTTTTTGCAATATAGCTGTGTCTTAAACTATTCTATTTTGCAGAGAGCAGAGGAACATAAGTGAGGACCTCTTACCCCTCTTCTTCCTTAAAAGTTAGATTTCTTAGCTGAAAAATTAGACATCAGCAAATATTACTCAATCTTAATTTCTTATGTACTAAGCAATTTCTTATGAATCATGTAATGCATTCAAGGGATCAACTTGTGTGGATACTGATTAACTGTATCAGAGGGGCTGTCTCATTATATATCTTGAGCCTTTTTCATTAGAGAAAATCTGCAAACAAACCTTGAGTGTTTAGATTATTTTGCACCATGCTGTATGTCTAGCCACAGATACAGAAGATGCCTACTATTTTTAACAGGATTATAGAAAACATGAAAGGGTACTTCCTTAAATATTGACAGTTGAGGGAAAAAGAAAAGATTTTTAATACAGAATCTGTAAGAAGTGGCAGGAAGAAACCTTTTGCCCCTTAAGAGAGCAGCTGCATATTAAACATCTATATTTTGAGGCACCTTTTAAAAATCACCCTTAGCATTAGCATTACAGTGTTTTATGAGAAGTCCATGAAATTCAGAAGTAGTTATAAAAGAAGGAAAGGATGAACAACAAATAAATAGTATCACGAATAACTAACTTAAAAATCAGTCTTGAATTATACAAGCTGTTATAGAGAGCAGTCAGAGCTGGGGGGGGAAGGTTATATATTTCAAAGACTATCAATTCATTTCATGAAAAACACTTGTGTCTTTACAAAACCTTTTGGCATCCCCAATGGTACCTTAAGGTTACTATGAATTGAATTAAAATATTGCATACAGTGGATAAAGGTTTCCTACAGTACATATTTACTACTATGATCTCTCTTACCCTTCTGTCTTTTGCTCTTTTGCACAACATGATTGGTACACAGTTTTTAGGGTTCACTGTCTGCTAATGTTAAAAATATATAGGCTGCTGTCAATACTGGAGGGAAATCCTGGAGAGATTTATGAAAACACCTTCCACGCCTTCATCTCCACACATGAGCAGGACTAGTGCAAGGTTCTGTGCATACAAAACACAGACTTCACAGACCACGAAAAGGCCACCACATCCTTCTGTGAACTGCACACGCATGAATGACAGATCCAGGCTGAACACGTTGAAAAGAGTCTACACACTGATGTGCATCTGCTTAAAAGCTACCACACCAAGGCACATTTCTAGGTGTAGCACAAGAGGCACATCATAGGTCTTTACAAGACTGTGTATTGATGACAGACTTCAATTTGAACAACTAAAAAGCAGCCTCTTATAAGAGAACTGCACATGCTGATACTCCATGGAATGAAATAAAGAAAGGAATACCCAATACTAAAAATATTTGAAAAAATTCCCCAAAGAATAAGGGGTCTGTCATTTAACAAAATTAAAACCTTACTCAAATAAACAATGGGGGTTGTTTGAGACTTAAAACATATACAGCCAAGACGTAGGTGCAGAATTTTTTGATAAAAAATCTTTAAACTGGTTTTCTTTCCCTCTTTCCCATGGGATTTGAGCTATTCCATGTGAAGAGAAGGAAAAGATCTGCCTGGGTATGCTGGTTTGATTTCCTGAGGTAAGTGCATTCTGACTTTGAAAAAAAAATTATTATGGGAGAAGAGCAATTTATTTTTCTTTTATTAGAAATGGATGTGTGATATAATGGGTTAGAACCTTTCACCTTTGGAGATGCCTGTAGATACATATGCATATCCTTAAAACTGAAGGAAAAGGTGATTTCCATCTGCAACTTGTGGCATGCATGGGACACAGGAACAGAGAGGCAGGCCAATAGGGGACTCCTTCTCATCTCTGCACAGTTACCTTTGTAGTTCTGCTGTTCTCATGGACTTTACATACCTACTGCCTTTTCAGAAAGGTTTAATGCTCCAAAGCACGGGGGAAAGGAAAGGAGTGTCACTTGCATGAAGTATAAAAGGTACACTAGCCAATGAATGAGCTAAAACTGAAATATTTTATGAAAGCTTTGAAACACACCAGGCAGCACAAGATACATCTAATAATCAGGGTGCCAATAGATTAGGGAGTTAATTAGAGAAGGAGATCCCCTTGGGAAGAGCCTGGATAATCAGGATTCCATTGTTTTAATATTGACAATGAAGGAGGGAAAGTTAATGGTAACACAGTCACTTTTATTTAGTGCTCTTCTTAAATGTTACTATTTCAATGTCTGCTATCCAAGTTAAAAATTCTGTATGAATTCAGTCCCAATTCAGCACCTGCAGGTGCAAACCCCAAATAAATTACGGGGGAAGGGGCAGATGCTGACAGGATTGCAGTCTAGGCTCCTCACTCTAAATCCATTTAGTGCTATTAACCATGACTGGGTGTAATAGCGTTGTGTACATTAGCACCAGGATAATTTTCCCTATTTTGCTAAATATCAAATGTGTGTATTCATACACACTATATAAAGAAAACATCAAAGAGAACAAAACAAAAAGACTAGCAAGCCTCTTTGCAGTATAGTCAATATTTTCAAATCTTGACTAAGGAAAAAGAAAGCAGTCAGGGTTTCTTAAAATAAAGCAATTTTATTTGTGGACTAAATAGTGCTACCGACAAAGTATTTCCTTTTAATACAAGCAGATTTTGCACACAAAGAGTACATGATTAAAAAAAAAAGTTAAGAAATGTACACTCCCACTGCATGCAAACAGTAACAGAAACCTGACACAATCAAAAGATAATCTCGTTTAAGTCAATATGTTTGCTGTGTAACAACCCATATTTTATTAAGTTGCCCAACACTTTTGAACTCTGATAAGGAAATGGACCTATTCTGAGGGCAACACAGATATTTGCTGCAGAGATTATTCCTGTTATATACATGTACCCTTGTTTAAATGCAATGTAGAAAGGCAATACGTAAACACAGGGAGGAAACAGAAGCAATGCTGAAAGTGATATTGAACTAGAGAGCCCTCCTTTGTGAAAAGAAATAAAGCACAAGATTATCTGGAAAGAAGAGAAAGTAGCACCAAAATGTAGTCAAAGCCAGGAGGTGCAAGGGAAGGACAGACAGAGAACAAAGTGGGTATGTGGTGGCTGGGAGAGTCAGGTTGCACTCAGAGGAGGCAAAGAGATCTGAGGGTAAAAAGCCAATTAATGGATTAAAGGGTAAGTATCCAAGTTCTGAAACAGAGGGGTGATAATATAGGCAGCTAGGGAGAGGATTAGAATAAAGAAGTGATAACAGTATTCAGCTGAGAAGGAAGGCTGTCAAGAACTGAATGGGAATAGAAGGTAAGACAATGAAAACAAAAAGCTGTCATTTAATCAAGAGCTGTGATGGTAAGAGCCCAGACACCAACCGGAAANAAAAAAAAAAAGGAAAAAACCCCACGGTTTGGTTTCAGCTCCAAGTGTTCTGAAATCATTGTTGGAGCACAGAGACAGATGGAAGACTTGGCCATGACTGTATGAAATCAAGTGGGTAACAACGAATTCGGACCAATTACCAGATTCAGTTCCTCAGTGCTCTTTCTCTGAACTATTTGCCACTAGGCAGTTGCTTATCCCAAGTGTACAGAGCTGAGGATTTGCAACAAAAGATACAGTGTGCATTTAAGGAGCTGAATAAGGAGAGGCGGGTTATGCATCTCTTGTACGGAGTTTCACAGTACCAAAGGATAAAACACTACTTTTAAAAGAATTAATAATTTCCCAGGTATGTATTGCGTTTCTGTGCAGCCTTAGCTTCCACAGCATCTCTAACACTATCTCAGAAGTACCTTGAACTTAGCCCTTCTTGATTAAAATGTTATAGAGGATTACTAGAGAGGCATGGATGGGGACTGATTTCTTTGGGGTTTTTATTTTCAGTCCTCTTTTGCCTCTTTTTCAGTCCTCTTACTGTTTACACTTCATTGACCTGGCAGTATCTTGTTTTCTTCTGTGCAATTCATTAATATTGTGCTGCATTCTATATATTAAATGTGCTAAATCTATATCACAGAGATAAATAATAGCTGTCATGTCCTATTTCTTCCAAGGGAATATTTAAGAGGACTTCAGAGTTGTAAAAGTTTACCAATACTCTCAAATGAGAGCAGGATGATTTTAATAAAATCTGAATGAGACAAAACTTTAGGTCTTTTTACCAGAAACATATTTAAGCAATTATAGCAGTGCATATGAGAAAATTTTAACTGAACCCTTTTGATAAAGGAAAAATATTTAATAAACAGAAATTCTCCCCTTGGCTTTGAAATTTTAGATCCTTATAATGCTTAACCAGTCTTAAAATCCATCTTTTCATGTATCCCATACAGTCAACAGGGAAAATTTTTTCTGAGTAAGGTTCATATAGCCAACCACACAATGATTAAAAATGGTGAATGACCATCATGGCTTGATTTTGCCTAAGGTTACTGACATCTATCTTCTACTGATGTCACTGACCCAGGGTCAAAATGAAGCCATAACTTCTCAGGATTACAGCATAGTAACCCAAAGACCACAGCTACATTGCTGTGCTTAACAAGTCCAGTAATTGGCTATTAGAATTTATGGAAATTAAATTATTTTCTTCCCCTTCTAAAATTTCTTCCATTTCACATCAGTAATCTCTGACCACTCTTTACTGTCACTCAAAGTATAAACTGGTAGACATCATCATGGATCATTGTCCATTCTCAACCTCTTCCAGACTCAAGATAGTTCTCACTACATTTCAGGTTTTTTTCCTGCCTGTTGATCCTACCACAGTACTCGGGAAATACTTTGAATTGGGCAGGATTGCCTATTCCTCAGTTTGGAACCACAAGTGAGACTGGATTTTGAATGCTAGCATGCTTCCAAATGTGTTTTTGCTAAAGGAGTGAATTTGATACATAAATTTCCATATTGAAAATTTTAAAACACACACTCACCCACCCATCACACACACCCTTCACTAACCAGAAGCTGTCACAGGAATGGATGAGAGAAATTTTTGAGACACAAAGGTTGATTCTCTGCCTGGATTCTTGCATAGCATGTAGTCCTAGTAGTGAGGAGCAAATAGCCATTGCACCTCCCCACCCCCGGTCTCTCCCTCACCTTGGAAAAGTTACAAGATTCGAACAATTTCTGTTTAATCAATTTACTTCCTCAAGCGAGCGCTTACTGCTGATGATATCTTTTTTAAGAATTCTGCTCAAGTGTAACGTTGTGAAGAGACTGCTAAAGTCCTGGGCTTAATATCAGCCAACATCTGGGCATGGAAAAGTCTATTATAGGAAAATTTTGCTAAATTAAAATGACTAGGTACAACATTTTTATGAGTTTTACCTAAATCCCAGGGTATATGGTAAAATATTTTTTCCCAGTTTGACAAAATATTTGCTTCCAAATTTGGAATTTGTTGTGTGGCTTTCTGGAAAACTTCATGCTAAAGAGACTCTAAGAACAGCTTAGTTGATATTTTATCTAGAACAAAATGTGCTAACAATGATAAAATGGAGTGATTTTCTGTCCCATATTCAGAATAATTTGTAAGAAACTTCGTTTAAATGCATAGATTAATCAGATATTTAATCAGAGATTATTTTCTCCTTTAAAGTAGAAACAGTTTCTTCAGTCTTAAAAGGATCTGAAAAATCTAAAATTGTTTTAAAAGTTAAGTGAAACATAGGGAAAACTGTGGTGGTGTTTTTTTTTTTTTTTTTTGCTATATCGCTACTGAGATTATAACAACATTTAAATTATTTCTATATATTATGCTTTTGTGAACAACACAAATAAATACAACTTTCTTATAAATAACATTTTGATAACATATGGGGGGAGGGGTGTGGAGGGTATGAAGCAATAGTACAATTATTTCCTGGTAATAGGACATATCTGTTGGCAATATCATTTTCCAAAAATAAAAAGTGAATACCGCAATTTTTAAAATTTTATATATTGGAAGCGTCTGTTAAAAAAACAAAAAAGCAAACAAAAGCCCAAAAAAAGAAACAAAAAGAAAGCAATAATGATTAAAATGCCATGTTTGGGACATTTCAGGTGTGACTCAACTGAAGTATGTTCACCTGCAGTTGAGAGTTTCCAGAGTCTTTGCACTGACTGTGTGATATGAATGATTAAATAACAATGTTTTATCAAAACTGAAGTTCTGAACTCATGTGCCAAGAATTACCCCAACAAACCTAGGCCTGTGAATTGTATTTGATGTAAGATGTTTGTTAGAGTTCCCATACAGTCAACAGCAATTCCCCAAAGCAATATTATCCAGGCTTAAGTTAATGGGTTGAATGATCCTCTCTCAACAATTAGTTTACCCTAAATTGCAAACATTTTAGGGCCTAAACCTACAGAATATGAGTGCCTTCCAACCATTTAAAGAAAAGGGCCTTTGCACCATCTAATGTTAATATTAAAAATCAAAGCTATCTACATTCCTGATGATTGATCACTGGTAGATGGCTTACAGGTGTATTATGAAGGTAAAATGCCATAGGACATTCCAGGAGACTATGAAAAGCATCTGAAACTGATAAATCTGGAACTGAGTTTGTGCTGAAAAATCACTCTTTAGAAGGCCACTGAAAAACCTCAAATGACCAAGTTTATACAAAACTCACAAGAGCAGGCTGTTGTCTTGATGGAGCCTTAATCATTATTCCTAAAGGCTGAAATCATGTGCCACAGACATCTATTTTCTCTCCACTGCCTGAAAGGCATCTCGATTGACTAGACTTCTAACTTTGACATTACAGTGAAGTCTGTGTAGTTGGGATCCCCACTTCCTCAGTGTACTCACACTGTAAAGTATCCCTCCAAGAGGCCTGAAAGTACCTGGGTCACAGCTGGGATTGTTTCCCCCTCCACATCCCCCATCATGTTTAAGGTAACCTCTATATTACACAAGGATCAGAAGAAATTTTGAAAATGGAACATAGAATAAAAAACACCCAGCTACCAAGGGTAGCTAATGCAGTCTTAAATCACCAGCTATCTTTGTTAAGATATCTGATTTTTCAGCAGAAAAAAGAAAAAGAGTAGTTCTCTCTTATGCAGACAAGAGAAGGAACTGGCAGAGTGCCACAGCAAATTACTGGTGAAGTTGAAGAAGATGGGAATTAGAAGGAAAGCTGTACAGGGGGAAGGGAACTAATTATACAAGACAGAAACAGGTTATAGTTACAGATTTATCCCTTGTCTGGGACTGCTAAAATTTTTCATGGCTTATTCTTGAGGCCCACCTTGTTTAATCAGAAAAGAAATCAGACCTGCTTGATGAAATATGCAGATGACAATGTTGAAGGTATTTTTCAATACAAAGAATTATAATATCATGCAAGAAAAAAATAGAAGATCTCTAGGATTGGAATAATGGAAATGAGTGACATTTAACTGTACAGAGTGCAAGGTCAATCACTAACAGTGTAGTAAGATTTTTTGCATTAAATTTGGAGCTCATCAGATGGAAACAGCATAGGAAAAAAATAAATTTTCATCTTTTGAACAATTAACTTATTAATGAGGAGCATCACAACATGACTAGGAAAGAAAAATAAAAAAAATGAAAAAAAAAAACCCCCAAAAAATCCCAACAAAACTAACCCCAAAAAACCAAACCAAACAACTCCAGAAACAGCAAACCAAACAGTACCCTGATATCCAAAAGGCACTGGTGTGTTAACTGGACCGTGTTCTCAAACAGAGCATTTGTTCTTTGATATGTTTATTAAAGCACGAGGGAATTATTAACAGAGTTGCCGAGAAGAGCTACTCGCTTGACCAGAATAGTATGGACGTCATAAGAGAAAACCACAAGGCTGACTTTTTTTTACATAGCACAGTGGAGTCTGAAGGGCAATAACTGGTCTCATTTAGGAAGGAATTCACCTGGGAGGACAAAGCAGCACCTAAGATGAAGGTACAAGAGCAAAGGAAAATACTCCGGCCATGAGCAAGGTCAAGTTGGAAGCTGGGGAAAAATATCTCATGTAGAATGAAGTTCTGTCAGCATTTTCTCAATAAGACCAGTCTTTCTAAAGTCCCAGAAGGTATTCAATATCCCCATTGTTCCTAAGAGCAGAAGTATGGATTATGATTCCAGAAGTTCCTTCAGTTAGGAGGAGCCTTCTGAAAGCAGAGTAAGCCTAAGATCTAACAGCTTACTGTTTGTGCAGATAATGTTTAGACAACCTATTTAACAGGAAGAGCTACTTTGAGACATAGGTAGTCTGTATGCACGTGGCTAAAAGTACATAACACCTAATTCTTAAGTCCCAGCATTACCACATAAGTGAACCTGCTTTCCACTCCGGTGTATAGTACATGAGAAATACAGGAGTGGGGTGTCTCTGTTGCTTTCAGTTAAAATAATAGCAGGACTCAAATGAAGTGGGCAGGGGGGGTAGGTTTTGCTGTATCTTGGGGCAGTATATCCCAAAGACTATCTAATTGCTGTGAAGCACAATTGATTACATACAAGAACACTAAGGACAACCAAATGATGACTTGCCTCAAAGAGGCTGTTCAGATAATCTTTGTGAGCTTGACCAAACCACAGCAGGTGTTTTTATCTTGGCTCTGACAACCGCAGGCCCTAATACAAGAATTTGTCTCGTAACACTCTTCTGGAATAAAGATCCAGACATAGGTTGGCTTTGGAAGGTAACATTTCTCAAGGTATTCTGCACCTTTTTATCCCCTCCTCCACTTGCAAAAACAACACTGAATGATCTAATATTGCAAAAAATCATTTCAAGAATGTGGTCCTGAATTTTCCAATCATGATCTAATTGGCTGAAATGGTTTAAGCCATCCGTTGGAGTGGATCTTCCAGCAGGTAAAACATTGATGAGCTAATTTAGTGCCAGTTAAACCATTTCTGCAGACTCACTGTCTCATGATGTAAGATGGGCAAAAAGTAAATTAAGACTTTCAGCTTTCATAAGGCCCAGAGGAGCTTCTATTCTTTTGCTTTTGCTGTGTTTCTAGCTTTCATAAAACCTTTTTCCTCACAAAACATGGAGAGGTCTCTCTGACTCTCAAAATCAAAAGGGAAGCCACCACCTGCTGCAGCAGATACTTACGACAGAGTATTACCTTTCCCTGGTTAAGATGGTGAGAAGTCAGCAATTACAAAGCCTCAGGGCACAGTGCATGCAGAATCCTGACAATGTCTCATTTGCTTTGCTAAATAACTCCCACATTCGGACAAAGAGGACTGAGTCAGTAAAGACGAAGTCACAGATTTTGGCACACCTTCAGGGGTACTGATTATAGCTGCACCATTTCATTCGCACAGTGACTGTACTTTCTGTCTGGGCATTTAAGAGTGAGAGCAGGAATAGAACCTGACAAGCCAAAAAGAACCCCAAAGTCTCTTATCAAAATTTGGAGGGACCTGCTGAGTTTTATTCTGCAAAGAAAGAGCAACTGAAGATGTCAAATGATGTGTCTTTAGGAGACTGCCTGCTTTGTGACCTGGACATACATGGATAAGCATCCTGCCTGAAGTGCCAGATCAAAATCTGAAAGAGGAAGGACAGCAGTCTGAGTTACTCATCTTGTTACCAATCAAAGGAAAATTGCAATTTGTATGAGCTATGATACCTCATTTGCCAGCAGCTAGTAAGTTGCCTAAGTAGCTGAAGGAATAAATTTCAAGAGAAAAAAAAAAAAGGAAAACTGCCTAATAAGACTCCAGGAAAGAGGTGAAATGCAGACTTACACATCTTAACAGAAATAATAAAGGTGTGGGCAAAGCTGTCAGAGCAACTTCCCACTGCCAGCTAACTGTGACTGAAGGCACAGATAAAATTGGTGGCAAATCAGAAGAAATGTCTGGGGCTTCATGCAACATAAGCAGTTCCTAACATGAAGCATAGGAAATTCCAGAAATGGAAGACAATGCAACACAAGAAATCTGTATTTTGAAAATTCAAAGGAACTAAACATTTATTTGGTGAAGTGAAAAGGCCTAGACTTTGCTTGTCCTCTGCCTTCTCGTCACAGAAGGAAATTCAAAAGCAGGTTTCCTAAGACTCTCTGTACTTCTCATCCCCTTGAGGATGGAAGTTCAAAGAATGCAAAGAATAGTAGGACATTAGAGAAACGTTTTTCACAAGGCTGTGCGTAGGGGCTTGATCTCTTCACATAGTCACTGAGCTGTAAGACACCCTTTATTCTGGCTGGAAAAAAAGGCTGGGTTGGACACCACCCAAATGCTCAAAGCTACTCAGATCTGAGATCTCACAGATTTACCTCTTCTGCCTCTCTTAACAGGATTCAGATCCCCAAGCATCTTCTGACAAGCTTCTCTCTGAGACAATAAAGACTTCTAGTATGACCATTTGATAAAGGTATAATTTGCCACCATTTATGAAGCAGTTTGAGAAATCCTCCAAGGAAACCATGGACGGGATAAAAAGTTAAAAAAACAATAATAAAAGAGTCATAGACATAAGAAGATTTAAAACAATCCAGAAAAAGCTTTAAGAATAAATGCAGGACCAAGAAAGAGTAGGACATGGTTTAAACCCAGGCTGCATCTACCATGTGTCCCTCTTTTACCTCACGTTGTGTCCATTGCACGGGCATGGACACAGATGCACCAGATGGTAATTCCAAAGCAAACGGGCTCATTCACACCCACCACAGGAAAATACATATGGAAAATCACCCACAGGAAAAGCAATCATTTGAATGCTGATGCAATCATATGTAGAGTTATATAAAAAGCAAATTTTTTTAAACCTGTAAATATAGCTAACAAATCCTACGCTGGATGGTAGTAGTGTTAAGCCAAAAGTGGTATCATTCTTATCAACAACAGGAATGATATGTGAGTGGATAAAGCACCTTATACTCAGTGGGAGACAATTTCTACTAATTCAGAAATTGACCTGAGAAATCAGAAAGAATATATACTTTTCAAATAAAGAAGGAATCCTTTAAGTTTCCTCATTCGGAAGGAGAGAACAGTCAATAAATTGTATGAAAAATTAGAGGGAGATTCTAAAGCTGAGAGAGATGTCAATATAATAGAAAAAGAGCAAGAAAGGTCTTTCTGTAATTATGGATAATATTTTGTGCTGTTAAACTAAACTGTACTTGTGCAAGGCAAAACAAAACATGGCCAAATGACTAAAATCTGAATAAAAAGAAAAAAGTTATAGTTTTTAATACCAGTATCTCTTCTCATAGCTAAACAGACAGCAAATTAATCTTCAAAGTCACTCTTGGATTCACAGAACTAAAGATGATAATTCACTTTGCAGATACAAAATATTGTACTCTTTTTTAATATCTGTGGTGGAAGTTTGCAGTTAGTGAACTTTACAGTCTGTTAATGTAAAAGAAAAGCAGGGAAGGAATTTCAGAATTTGTCTCTCAATAAATTCCAATTAGTTCAAACCCTTACACATATGCTGGAAAATGCAACTGTATGACTATCTTTTACCTTGTGTCAAAATAATTTTCCATAATTACTACTTAGGAAGCCTTGGGTCAAATTTTCCTTTCACTTACACCAGTGAAATGAGACTTGAGCTAAGTTTCTTTGCTGTCTCCAAGACAAGAATTTTGCTCCCAGTCTTTTCATTAAGTGCTGTGTTTAAAATAAAAGACAGCATGTCAGATCATATAAACGTAGCTATGTCTGACAGTGCTGTAGTCATTACACAAAATCAGAATCTAGCTTACTATCACAGATGATTGTGAATTTTTAAGTAATCAGATCAGAAAGGAATAAATTCACTTCCACCATCACTCTATCACCATGAACAGAATACAGGGTTTTCATTCCATCTTTCTACTGTAACTTTAAATAGGCTTTTTTGCTACAAATGATGAATTAGTTCTCTTAAATGTCCCTGCAAATGTCACAGAATAAGGCAGGTGCTGAGTCCTATGTAAAATTTAGTGCTGTTATTGCCTTATTTTTTAAATAGAAAAGAATTAATGTTCGAATACTCAATGCAATGTAAAATTTATTTATATAAAATTAATATATATATACCCACATGCTATTGGCACATGTGGACATGTATTTCAACAATAACTTTACCCTCAGTTAGAATTTAGCTTTTTTAGTACTAAAATACACTGTTTTATCTGCACCATCATATAAATTTCTCCATGTAAGTTCTCTGTGTATATTTGGATGAACCTATGTGAAATTCAGGCATAAGGAACAAAAATGTTTTGTTTCCATTTGATCTTTTAAGCTTTCAAAACCATATACATATATTAGATACAAAAATGCTTTATTTCTTCATTTGAAAATCCCCCTAATTCCATTGTCATTCTCCATTGTTGTGCCAAAATCTCCTTATCCTATTCAGCCACAGCTCAAAAATGCATGCACATATTCATGCCGATACAGAAACACAGTTTGGCATAAGATGGCTTTGGAAATCAGTGCACAAGGCATCTCTAGGCAGGCACAGCCAAGCATGTCGTCTATGAAGTTTCACAGTGATGACACTGAAGAAGCTTCAGGAGCTACACTGGAGCATCCAGCGTCCCCTCAACATCCCTGTCCCCAAGGCAGAGGTAAGTTCCCAGACCAGTCTTTTTCTGCCTGGTGCCATCTCTTTGCTATCGGCTCCTCTTCTTTGCCCTGCCCTTCTGCCCATGGCTTTAGCCTGTGTAGAGGTTGGCTTCTGCGGACTGACTCTCACTGACCATTGCCTCCAGAAGAAAGAGTGAGCTGTATTCATCTCAACAGAGATGTTCAGGTGGAGTCTCTCTTCTCTACTTGCCAGCTGTTTTCACAAAATTTGTAGGAACCTGAAATTTCTAAGGTTTCCAGATTTTCATCAGAATGTCCAGTGGCTGGACAAATTATTTACCAGCAGGTTAATGGAAACAATCATTAGGAAACAAAGCTAAAAACAGCAATACCCACATATTCCAGGAACTGTGTGCCTTTCAAGCAGCAATGTTATTCCTGTTTATACTCTTCCTGCCTTTCCCTTTGCCAGTGGAGAGTTAATGAGGTAAAATTAGTGCTGCAGCAGTATGGCAAAGAAAAGCACTTAATTACAGCTACAGATCTCAGCTGATCCTTTGCAAATACAAGTCATCATCTTGTTGCCTAGCTCTGCATTTTCCCTACCCCAGTTTTTGCTCTTTCCTCCAGACCCTCAGAGCTGCATATCTCACATTATCTCTCTTCTGGTACAAACCTTCCCACACAACTGACGACCCTTCAGGAACCACCTCATCTTTCTCAGCTGTGTGACAGTGCAGACAAAAGAGCAGCTGTCCACCTCAGACACTCGCCACTCATAGCAGTGCCATTTCCCAGGAGGTCCTTAAACACCAAATATTTAGGTTAACACACTACTGAGAATAAAAGGAAAATAAACTCAGGCTAGTCCTCAGATGTAGAATGAAGAGTTGTTCAGCACTTGATACTACAATATCTGTACTGAGAAAGACACTGCATACGTGTAGTACAGAAAACAGCAACATAATGCCTTTCCTCTGCACCATGAAAATGCAGGCACTTACTCTCATTTTTCTGTATGCCCAGCTGTGGGAATGGGTGGAAAGAGGTGGAATGGGTGAGAAGTGTCTTTTCCTTATTTTAACTTCTGTCGTGTATAAAGGCAAAAAAGAGTATCCGAAAAATCTGCAGGTTTAGCAGCTGTCAGGACTAAAGCATGTTCAGCTTTGCAGAGCATTGAAAATTATGCTCTGTAAGGTTCACACATTACCACTAACCTTAGTTTAAAGATAATAAAAGGTTAGAGAGGAGGCAGAGATGAGGGGTTTTTTCCTTCCTAGCTAGGAAAAAAAGCAAAAACCAAACATGATGGTTGCAAAAAACCTGTATTCCACAACAAGTCCTTAAGACTCCCATGTGCTACATCAGCAGCAGTACATCCTCGATTTTTATTGTAATCTTGTGGCTTTTTATTTGTAACTTATATGAAAAGAATCACATTGATTGGGGCAGATTTAACTCAGTAAAACCTATTCTACTGAGATTGTCTGTGCTAGGTGATTTTATCAAGTTCTCTTTTGGTTTCATTTTCTTCCTCATCCCTATCCCCAGGGGAGATTGCAGCCCAGCTTGCAGAGCAAATTGCCCTAAATTGAGTTCTTTCTCTGCCATATACAGGCCTGCCTTTGGCTCCTAAGCTTGAAAACTTTATGCATTCTTATTTTTCTCCATCTTCCTTAACACCCTCCTTCTCTTTCCAATTAAAATGGAGAAGTTTGCACCGATACCTGCTCCCAATTAAATGAATACTACATTACCAGCCACACACTCCAGATCTCCTTTACCCTCCCTTCATTAGTCCTATTCCTCTGAGGTTTCCTGGCTGTCTGCCAGGGACTTATGGCAAGAATTCAAAATCTTGTACACTTTATCCCCTCAAAATCATTCTTGAATTTAAGCAGCCTGCTCCTTGGGCCCAGCATGAGAAATGCTGCTAACAGATTCAAAGGGGAAGGGAGAAAAGAAAGAAAATGATTTATTTAAAAGGTTAAAAAGCTCCCATAAAAGAAGCTAAGCTAAAAGAGGTTAAACTTCCGGGCTAATTGGCTTCCGTTTCCTTTTAAAAATTCTTTCTGGAAGACAACAAATGACAGAAAGGTGTTCCTGTTTTATTTAAGAGTATTCATGCCTACAGAAAACGCATCATTCTCTTAACACCTCAGGCATGTTCACTACTGCTCACTCAAATTATACACCCAGCACAGAAAAAAAACCTAGGCAGTCAGAGGCTTAAGCAGCTGGGTTGTTGGGGGGTTTTAGGCCTTTTCTTAAAAAAAAATCACCATCTAATTTTCCAACAAATGTGAGCACTGCAGTACCATGGCATCAGCCACTCTCATCTGACACTTTAAATAACTAGCATCATGTCAAGCTGTCAGTAATGATAGCCACATTGGCAAGTCTGAAAAAGCAGAGGGAAGTACTGTATCCTCGCATTACTACTTAAAACTGTATAAACTCTCCTCACAGACCATGCAACTTTGCTGCCTTTATTGAACACTAATTTTTCAAATGCATAATGTAGTGGCTGAAGGCCCTTGTGT
Organism: Ifrita kowaldi; assembly: GCA_013398055.1. Classification (NCBI taxonomy): domain Eukaryota; kingdom Metazoa; phylum Chordata; class Aves; order Passeriformes; family Cinclosomatidae; genus Ifrita; species Ifrita kowaldi. Next base: position 638,796 of record VZRS01003909.1, on the reverse strand, counting down.
GGAACTACGGCTTTTCTCATTACCTGATTTGAAGCAGTCATTTAAAGCCTTTAATGCAAACTTCTGATATTACTGATCTGATGCTCAGTAACTGCTTGTCTCAAAATCATACTCACAAGGTCTCCTTCCCTGTACTCTCTAGAAGAAGCTTTCATCTTCTAAAATGTTACAATATTTTTGTAGCATTGTAATAACCTTCACAGGAGAGATTTTTAGCAACCTATAAATCGATTTACCCTCTCTAGTAAAGCCAGGCAAAACATAGGGTTTGCAGCACCAGATTCCTGCCTTCTCTTAGCTGACCATTTCTCACAAGCCACAGCTTCCCAGGTAATAGTGGATTGGTATTGGAATAGTTTGCAGGAGTCAAGGTGTGCGTGTGTGTGTAGGTGTGTGGTGGTTAGCAGTCTGCTTTTCAGGATTTCTGTGACTTGGAGGATTTTAATTTTCTCCATCTCCTCATTTCTCAGACAATATTTCTTGATGCAGGATGATTCCTGCCTAATGAAAGCAATCTCCTTGGAATTTTTTTTTAATGGAAGGAAAAAAATATTCTATTATTTGTGAAAGCCACTTTGGATCTTGTTTTTTTTTCCCTTTTAGTAAAGGCCTCTTTATTAATTACTGCTTCTCATTCCCTTTTACAGATGGAATCAGAAAAGGGTATTATAACTGAGATCTGGTTGTAAAAATACCACATTGTAAATAATACAACATTTAGGTGTTACAAATCTTTCTGTAATATCTTATGGCACTTACTCAAGCCATGTCCATGAGCAAGTGGCAGCATTCACCCTTCCCTTGCAGACTGGTAACAAACAGCAAACTGTGCAGGATCAGAACCAACACACACCATTTTCAGAGCCAACAAAAGGAAAAAGAAAACTAGCAACTGTGCAAAAACACACAGTACATATATAGCACTCCAAAAAACCTAAGCAATACCTTCTATCAAGTTAATAGAATACACTCTGAAAATTCACACAGTGTATTAAAACACCATAAAATAGTAATTATTAAATTAAATAAAATAAACTCACTATATTTGTACTAGAAACTCTCAGAAAGGAACTACCAATATCTTAGCGCTAGAATACTGTAGGGCTACGTTCAATATTACTGATAGTCTCTGCTCAGGAAAGGCCACAGATAATACAAGCCAAGAACTGTACTAAAGAGCTGCAGGTTAAATAATTCATGGATAAATAGCATAGGTACATTGTACTACAGTACTTTGTGGATATTTGTGTGACCTGCAAGCACCACCAAGCTACGGATGTTATGTAAAGTGTTGTACAAACAAAACAGTAATGTTGTATTCAACAACCACGCTAATTTGAAGATGGGCCTTCAAACAAATTCTGGTCAGGATTTAAATCTTGGGGTCTTTATTGTTCTTTTTCAGCAGATTCTGTCACTGAGATAATTTTTAGGTTTCTCATTCTTGGAGTGAAATCAAAATTCTCTTAGTTCCCAGGTTCCTTAAATAGTACATGGGGAAAATGGGGTATTTTAGAAGGAGCAAGTGAGGTCCTGAGCTGTGTGCTTCCTAAAATTATTACATTCCACAAGCAATCGCCTACAATGCATTTAGGGAGAAAAGACCAGCCCTTTACTGATATTCTCAACCCTCCTAACTCAGGAACTCAGGCAGTACCTCTGTCTACAGAAGACCAGAACCTTGAACTTTATTGCTGTGTTCTCACTCCTCAGACTGGAGGTGTCTGTCTTAGACACAGCAAATCTCAGTTTTGTCAGTTTCAACAGCAAGAGTGGAGAGCACGATTTCCATCCAGAGTAGCCTTGCATGTACCAGAGAAAGACAGACTTTGAACAGTGTAAACTTGAACCTGCTCTACTAAAGAAAGGAACTAAGCTCAAGTTTTAAGATACTAAACACATTTTTTGAAACATGTCGTTCTATAAAATGGTAAACTGTTCTTCAATTGGCTTATTTTAGGAGCTTGATACCAAGTCAAAAGCCACATTTTGACAGGAGTATACAGCAGTTACCATGTGCAAGGTACATGTTCACACTGCCAGCTGATTGAGTTTCTTAAAATTATACACTAAACCAAATTGTTTCTGGACATCACCTGGCTTGCATCTGGTCTAGACTCCCAGTTTCAACATGGTCGGTTTTGGGATGGTCCTGAAAAAGCTCACTGGTGCAATTCTATTTACGCAGGGCATTTTGACTTAAATAAGAAGCCCACATCTTCCTACTTAATCCAGTGGTTAGATGGCAGCTAGCTACAGATTTTCAGTTTTATCTTTGGGTATATAAATTCACTTTAGAGGTGGGTATCTAAATTCCTTCTGTCTTTTTTTGGATCCACCCTGGTTTTGCTAAAAGTTTTCTGGTTGCTTGGATAAGATCACACTGCAGCCAAAATCTGAATTTTCCAGATTAAAATCTTTATCATACCTGTTAGCTTCTCCTGTCAGCTTCTATTTTTATGAACAAACCTAACTTCTTCTGACTCAGAAAAAAAATACATTTATTTCAAATGCAAAGCACTGGTTGCAGAATGCTACAAATGGACAAAAAAAAGTTAGATTGAGAGAAGACAGAGCACTGCCCTGTCTTGCCACTGTTTATTGAGAAAAAATGTTACTTAAATTATTTTCCGTGAATGAAGTAAACCAATTTTTCCTTATTCTGCAAAAATCATCATCATCATTGATCTTCTAATTCATGTGCAGTATAGGTATCTGCAGTCCTGGTAAAAAGATTCCATACAAAAATAACAGCATTTTCATCCCTACTCAAAGATCTCTGACTTTCTATTTTGAGACAGGTTTACCTTCAAAGGCTAGATGAATATATTTACAATGCTATTTTAAGGAACAGTAGAACTAGTATTTCTATGAATTTCAACTATGACAAACTTTTCCCAATGTTAATTGCACCATATGTTTGGTTTGTTACTTGTCTCAGTCTGCAAAAGGCCCTGAATATGCTTTTAGAGACACCTCTCAAATGTTAAACAATTAAATTATGCTTAATAGTTCTATATTTTGTTGGCAACTTCAAAGGGAACAATGAATCATATCCACCCTACTCTCATCAGACCCTATCAACAGCAGGAGTGATTATTCATTGATTATGATACAGTAAATCTCCAGCACCTTGGAAGCATTTAATCCAAAAGTTCTGAAACAATCTCCCTTCCCCTCCACATGCTCCCTTTTTCCAGATGCAGGAAGTTCAGCTAGAATATGTGAGGCCATGAAAAAATTTGAAATAATTACAATACATTAGAACTATTAAGAAAAAAGCAGTAAAAAGAAAAGAACTACTGTAGAACTGAGAGTACAGTGGCAAGTACTTCAACACTTTAATCATCTTTAAAAAGCATAGCAACTCCCTCTGTATCACAAAGTTCTATTATAAAAAATTATAATCCAGTGTTACAATTATTTTTTGATGTCAGAATCCCTTTCCCTCAATGCTGTGTTTCCCAACACAACTACTATTTGAAGGAGGATATAGAGAGAGGAAAGCTTTTGAGAGGCAGGAGGATCTAGATAAAGGACCCTTTGACATGGTCCTCCACAATATCCTTCTCTCTAAATTGGAAACAGATGGATTTGTTGAGTGAACTGTTAGATGGATAAGAAAGTGGTTAGACAGTCATGTTCAGAGGGTTGTGATCAATGGTTCAGAGACCCAATGGAATCAGTGAGAAGTGGTGTCCCTCAAGGGTCTGTATTGGGACCAGTGATATTTAATATCTTCATTAATGACATAGAGGGATCAGGCACACTCTCAACAAATTTGCAGATGACATCAACTCAGTGGTGTGTTTGACACACCTGAAGGACGGGATGCAATCCAGAGGGACCTGAGCTCGAGAAATGGGCCCATGGGAATCTCATGAGGTTTAACAAGACCAAGCCCAAGGTCCTGCACCTCGGTCAGGGCAACCCGTGGTGTCAGCACAGGCTGGGGATAAACAGATGGAGAACAGCCCTGCTGAGAAGCACTTGGGGGTGCTGCTCAGTGAGGGGATGGACATGAGCTGGCAATGTGCACTCACAGCTCAGAAAGTCAAACATGTCCTGGGCTGCATCACAAGCAGTGTGGCCAGCAGGGAGAGGGAGGGGATTCTGCCCCTCTGCTCTGCTCTGAGACTTCACCTGGAGTGCTGCATCCAGCTCTGGGCTCTCCAGCACTGCAAGGACATCTGCATGTTGGAGTGACTCCAAAGGAGAGCCGTGATGATGATTACAGGGACAGAGAACCTTTCCTATGAAGAAAGGGTGAGAGAATTGGGTCTATTCAGCCTGGGAAAGAGAAGGCTTTGAAGTGACCTCATGGCAGCCTTCCAGCCTTCCAACACTCCTGAAGGGAGTGTACAAGAAAGATGTAGAGGGACATTTTACAAGGATATGTAGTGACAGGACAAGGGAGAATGGCTTCAAACTGAAAAACAGTAGGTTTAGATTAAATATTAGGAAAAAATTCTTTTTTGTCAGAGTGGTGAGGCACTGGAAGAGGTTGCCCAAACAAGCTGTGGATTCCCCAACTCTGGAAGTGTTCAAGGCCAGGTTGGATGAAGCTGTGAGCAACCTGATCTAGTGGAAGTCTCTGCTCAAGGCTTGGAACTAGATGATCTTTAAGGTCCCTTCTGACCCAAACTGTCCCACGATTCTATGATTCTCCTTACAGTTGTCTATCACTGGGACCGCCTTCAAGTATATCAGGTTTTCTAGTAAAGCTTCTGTATTTCACATGCTAGCTAATAACTAATGTCTCTTTGATAACACCAAGAAATGCAATTAAAGGCCTTTGTCTAATATAAATTGGTAAAAATGGATGCAGTCCTGTAAGACATTTCTGTATGTATTGAGTTAATATGAACTTCTTTAGAAGTCTGAAGGTGCTATCCATTTCCTAGTCTGATAATTAATCATTATTATCACTATTCTTAACATCCCCTGTGGAAAAAACCACACTTCATAATACTAAAAAATATGACATTTCTGCTGCAACTGTTATGTTGCTTTCAGAAAGGAAAACTGAGGCATACAGTGAATAACTTGGTCATGGTCATACACCAAGTCTGCAGCACTGACAGGATTGAAATTTCAGGTTTTTGAAGCTCTGTGCCTCGGTAACCAGTATCCTTCTTATGATACATTTCATGTCCTAGAAGACACTGAGAATATTGGCACATGTCATGAAGTGGTGAAACATACAAAAAACAAGGAACAACAAAGTAGCACCACATGAATACATAATAAACTATGTCATCGTGCAATGTTAAAAACATTTCAACTTCTCTGATTCTCATAATTCCTTCACCAGGTGTAAAACTCATGGTGCCACTTGTCTCTTGAACCTCAGCCACTGGACACACTTAAGCCATACAATATCGCTTGGTTCTACTTGTGCTCTGTGTTCTGAAGTGAAGGGCTGCACAAATAAGACACGGCATGCAGCCCAGGCAAAGAAACTCTGCCAGCCTGGGAAAAGCCAGCCCAGGTGCCAACACCACACCTTTAGAAATAACAATGCCAGGACACACAATGCAGCCAGGTGCTTCTTAGCTTGGCCTTGTAATTTTGTGAGGAGTGTGAGAGCAAAAGTGAGAAATCAGTGGCAGACCCGTGTCCCTACCAAGGCAAAAGAAAAGTGCTAGAGATGGATGGCAAGTGTTTCTGGACAAAGTGTGAAGGTCTGAGCTCACTGGGCACAGATTAGTGCATGTTTTCTGGCCACTAAAAGTCTGGCATCACTGTGCTTTTACTTGTCAACTGTCACTCCACCTACCTACTTATTGTTAAAATTTACTTATTTAAAATAAGAAATCAGGCAAACCAGCTTAACTTTGTATTAATGGCTAAAGAATAAGGTGCTAATATAATACAGAGAGAGGCAAGTCAGCTGGTCAGTGGTACTTTTGTTCTGAGACAAAAAGTCCTCACTTTTGCTGATATCTTCTCATCACTAGACGGCAGCAAGTTACTACCAGCCAAAACTCAGCAAAAGCTGTCACTTCACAAACAGACAGCAAACCAAGTTGCTCTATATAAGGCAACATATTCCAAAGCCATCTCCTGCTGAACTGGAAAGCATTTTTGTACAGAAGTGAGGTACCACCACTGATCACCCGACTACTGGACTACCTCTCGGGGAACTAACACTAACATAAGTAAAACTAAACCAGAAACAAAACAAACCTGATGGTTTTCTTTAGTGTTAGCAAATTGAATTGCCTCAATTCAAGGTTCAGCAAGCATCAGTGCTTTCAGCATCAAAAGGAGACAGAGGCCACTTTGCCACTAGCAGAAGCAGTGGAAGTGAAGGAAGCAAATTCTGCTGCTGAGAGCTTTTAGCCTTGCTTAGCTGCTTGCAGAAGTGCAGCCAATGGCTTGTACAGATCCTGTTTGTCTCACATTGTTGCTTGACTTCCTTCAGATTTCATAAAAGTTCTTTTATATGTAAGTCCTCAGTAATCAACTAGAGTTAAGAGGTACACATTAACGTTTAGTGGCTCCATTGGAAAAAAACTTGAAAAAGTTATAGACCTTGAGTTGCTCAGCGTTGTTTACAATACGCTAAAAACATTTCCATTTATTCTTCTAATTACTACATGCAATTTAGTGCCTCTTTTTTTTTTTCTTTTTTAACTATTGGAAGTCTAAAAGACTTATTCCCCTTCAACTACACCTGTATAAACCAGGAGTAATTCCACTGAAATCAGTCAATTTCGTTGGTATAAAAACTGGAGGCAGTTAAGTAATTAATTCAAAATATGTTTTATGTGTGAATTTTCATGATGATAAGTAACCCTGAATTCAAAATAAGAACTCACCATGAAAATATTTCATGTTAGGATTTTATACTTTCTGATGTACTCATAGTGTTCCAGTTACTATTTTAATCATATATACAAGTATTTTAATCAAATAAGCTTTGAATTAAAGAAATACATAGCTCCAGAGTCAGCAATGGTCTAGATACCCTATTTCAAAATGTTTCACTACCATTAAAATAACTTGCTAGCTTTTCTAGAAGACAGGCAGTTAAAAAAAAAAAAGTTTAAACAATGTAGACCTATCATAAGGCAACTTCAGGGTGTAGCCATCTGTAATGAATTTTCAACCTTACTAACCATAAAAGAGGAGTCATGGTGGTCTCTGAAGTTACACACAACTTTGAAAGCCTGGTATGATCATGTAAAATGTCAAGGAAGAGAACACGGGTATGTCAGCACAACTGTTTTTCCTTAAATGTTTCTTCATAACGCTAGTTCGAACTGCATGAAGATTACATGACTTGTTCATTGGGGGACTAAAGGGCTCAGGGCAAACCACCTCTGTAAACATCTCTAAACAGAAGAGCTGTTTCAAGTCAAAAAACCATAGCACAAATTTATTTACTTTGACATGACTTTAGACTATGGCAATGCAGCAGGAGCAAAATGAAAAACTTTTGCATAACTCCCTGCAGAGCTCATTTCTGAGATGCAGGATGGCATTTCAAAAACATATCAAAATTCAGAAGATGGGAAATTCAGAAGCCTTCACTTGATCAGCTTTCACCATACCACCAGATGTTGCTGCAGCCTTGGCAAAAGCAACAGGATCACAATATGTATGGTAATTTCATTACCAACAAAAAGTTCAGACATCTATCTATACTACTTGAAAAATCAATTGTCCATGAAAGAAAACCCAGAAAGCAATTTATTATAAAATAGAGTAATTGACTAGACTGGTTTCGTTATTTCACAATACATCATTTGTAGTTAAAAAAGAGGTGAAAAGCAATAAAATATTTACAATTATAGATAAATCACACAGCAATAACCACATATGAAACTCTTATCAACTACATGTCTTAACTTGTGCTCCCCAGATAGCAGTACAACTTTATTTGCTTTGATAACAACACATGCATGGTGGCAAGGAGTGATGAATCGCTCATATCCTCCATACTTCAGTGAACTGACCAACCCTCTCCAGGGAAGTGAAATTATGGTCACACATCTTTAGATCACGCCTCAATAACAATTATATTCTAATGCATTTCTTGACATTTCTGCTATAATAAAGGGGGAGGGTGCTTGGGGGTTTTTGTTTGTCTTTTTTTTTTAACAAGTTCTTTCTCACATAGATGAATTAAAACATCCAGAAAACAAGTCAGTAAATGACCAATACAACATAAATTTTCACAGGGAGCTGTGACAAACAGAGAGGACAAACTCACAGAGAGAACAAACAAAAACATTAGCTTCTCCCAGTCTTTAATATGATATGTCGCAAAAATATTAGAATGCAGTGTAGTTATTTAGATTTTGTTATTGAAGAAAATGTGCTGTGAGGAATAAATTCTCATACTCTGCAAAATGAAATCAATATAGATTTGCCTTATCAATATAGAAATGCCTATGTGGAACTCCAAACAATGTTTAGCCAGCATATCAATGATTATGCAATCTTGACATCCAACTGTCTAAAACTAAGCTAATCCCAGAGAAAAGACCAAGGAAAGAGATGAGTCTGTAAAGTCTTCTGTTTGGGAAGGCTGGATAAGACGATGTCTTTCCTTACAGGTAGCAAGCACTGCTTGAGTTGAATAATACTCAGCTTGGTTTGGGATGGTGAATTCAAATTAGGCATTATTAGCTGGAGTACTTAAAATAACTTCCCTCAAGAAATACCTGCCTCCGTCTGTTGGCAATAGAGTGAACTTTGGAAAGCTAGGCTACTATCTTAGAAACACCTAAGTACTCTGTATTTACAGATTTTAAAATTAAAACAGATTTCGGTTTAGTATTAACATTTCACTTCTCAAATGTAACTGCTGAAAGAGAACTCATGGAAGAAATATCTCTGTTAAATCCGTTTTTCCTATTTATTTTGTAAGGAATTAAAATTGATGATCCATTTGCAGCTCAGATGCAGTGATGTGGAAAGCTTCCATTTTTTTCCCATCCTTTCTGAACTGAAATATGACTTCATGCAACACAGTACCCTCCCCATTATTCTATCAGTTACAGATTAAAACACAACCCTCCATGAAAAGAACATTCCAGACAGGTAGCATAATTTGGGATCTGTGCTTTTAAGTGGTTCGGCTTTGGGAAGAGTTTTGATGTGCAGATTATTTGCAACGACTGAGTACTATAATGCCCAGTGCTTGGAGACCCTTGTCGAGCACCACCTTGTAAATAGAAATTGCAAAACAAGAGTAAATGCTAGTGGAAGAGCACACAACTGGAGAACTGAAGAGCTCTGGTACACAATTTGAAATAGTTCTAGGGAAGGGAATACTTATTACTGAGTTAAAAGTGTGTCAAGAAGGTCCAGTTTTTGACAGGTCACTGAATGAAAACAACTGACAAAGAGAATCAAGTTGTCTCATTCTGCATTTGCAATCAATGTCAATTGCCCATGTCAGAGAATACCATCAAAAAATAACCCTATTACTGACAACAGCAGATTTTAATGCATTTCATGTGCTCAGTAATCTTCAGCTAGCTCAGATAAAAGATGCCAACTATGAAACTATGTTGCAAAAATTGGAGTACTGTCCTGTCTTCTGAGGGAGATATATTAAATAGAAAGTTACCTGAAGAAGGTGTAAAGAATTTTCACTTTGTTTAGATGTTGACAATCTTAACTAATGCAATCCAGGATAAAAAACATATTGATAATAAAATTTTGCAAGGGGAAGAAAGGATGGAAAAGGATCTCAAAGGCTAGTTTTAGGCCAGGAATTACAGTGGACCAGAGACCATTTTCTGGCCCTATGGTCACATGGCACAGTGTGACTTGCATTCATACAGCTTCTCTATCTCTAAAACCAGGCTGGCCACATGCAGACTGCCTACTGAGAACAGAGCTTGACTCAGGCTACTCACCCTTCTACGGGTGGGGTTAAACTCCGACAGAGACCATGCTCACCATTAAACAGTAGGAATGAGCAAAGGGGAGATTTCAGGTCCATGCCCCAACCCTGTGTAGCTTACTAGTATAGATAGGAGACACGGATTAACCCAAACTCACAAATAGAATATGCTAAGCAGCAGGAATCATTCCCTCAAGAATAATGCTTATGGAAATGGACAATATCTTAAAGTATAAATAAGATTGAAAATCCAGACTACGGAAGAGATACCTAAGGCATAATAGCACAAAATCAAAGCCACTTCGGAAGAGACCACAGACTTACACAGTCTATGAAAAATAGCACAGTATCTGTCAGATGAAAAAAGATTAAAGACATGCACTAGTTAATACCAGTGCATGAAAGTTTGCAGGCACCAAAAGTGCCACAGCACAGTCAAGTATGCATAGCACAGCCAGAGAGGGTAACTGCAGCAGGACTTCCTTGGATGTTTTTTTTCTGGCAGTATTGCCCATCATCAGAAGATAAATAGACTGTCAACCTGAAAGTAAATGGGACATTTATTAACTTTAAGCTGAGCATTAGAGCACTGAGTCAGTGGGATGTCAAAGACAGTGTTACTTGCATTAAAAGAAAAGAAAGAGGTAATAAAATATAATTAAAAATATCTGCAAAACGGAGGTGAAGGCAGACAGTAAACAGCCAAAGAAAAAAATTGCAGCAGTAATTTGCGGATACAAAGCCTTCTCTTCATCAAAAGCATGATGTTATTGATGGGTCAAGGAGTCAAAACAAACACAGGGAGGTTTGAAGACTTCTTAGGTATTGAGAAGCTCTGAAGAACAGAGAGCGGCTGGAAACCTAGCAAGTCCACTGTTCAGGTCCCTATGAAAGCTCCACTTGGGCAGAAGGAACCAAATTAACTAAAAGAACAGGCTGCAAGCAATCTTTGGAAAAACAAAGGAGGGTGCTTTTTTCACCTAAATTTAAATACATGAAATAGTAAAATGTCTACTCCAAGGCTAAAAGGTCCCAGGCATTATTGTTTCATTTAATTTACTCTATTTTTTTAATAGAAGACCAGGTTATTGAACTAAAATCTTAAACTCACTACTGTGCAGAGGTGCAGACCCAAGGAAACTCAGCATCAAAGTGCAAAATAAGCTGATTACAGATTGGTCAAAGAAGTGAACTGGCAAAATTCTCATAAAGCAATATGGTCAATATTGTAAATCAGCACTTTACTCATTCTGGCCACTGACAAAAGCTTAGTCCAGTGCAAAGAAATTGGGTTTGTGTTTAGTCCATGACACAAAAAGATTCATGTCATTATTTACAGAAGACCAGTTTCAACTGTAAACAATGCAGCACAGACCCAAAATCAGCTTAGCAAAGCACCACCCTGAAAGTATGGCAACTATTTTTAAATTAAAAATTGATGATTTGCAAACTAATTACAAGCTGAGGGAAACTTAGTTGCTGCATGAATATTCTCTAGAGCACTTGATAAAACTTCGTTGGAATAAAATCCAAACCTTGAGTTACTATCAAACTGATTTTTAAAATTGTCCCCTTACAGAAAAAGTGTAGCTTGCAGCAGTTCAGGATGACAATATGATTATTAGTAGTACAGCCTAGCCAGAACAGCATTTCCCAAGCCTTAAAACAAAATCAAGGCCTAAATTCATACAAGGAATTTAAAATTATCAAAATGGGGAGTTGGCAACATTACTGAAAAAGTATTTTAAAATGGATAACTGAAAGATAAATCAAAGGACTGAAAAATCACAGAGACAGGCTAGGCATGTTTGATATTGCTCCTGAATAGTGCCATTGGAGAATTTATCCAGGCTTTGTCACATGTGCCAAAATACAGGCTCTGACAGTCCAAAGAGACCTATACAGTGGGGCAGAATAAATTGTCCCCTGGAGTAAAGTAGTCCTTGATTTACTTAAACTGACTAGGGAGATGTATGTATTAATTCTAGACAGTGATTTAAATTTTCCTGAGATAGCATTACTAGATTCCATTGCAGTTGAACAGGTGATTATGCAAATGTATTTTTGCTAGACATAGACTATCTGACACAGTGTTTAACACTGGGCCACAGTTTACTAGGGAGGACTTGCAGCAATTTGCAGTGAAGTATATGACTGGTGTGATGATCTTTAAAAGGCTATTGGAGAACAATCTGGACCTAAAAAATATGAACACATTTAATTTAAGCCTTATTAAGTCCACCCATTCCCTTCAGATTCTGTTATCTCAACAATAACAAGAAAATTATAGTTTCTTAAAAGAGTTAAGCATCCCTAGCCAAAATTTACTTTCTAGAGGAAAAGTCATCAACTCCTTTGTTTGTTTAAGAGCCAAAGAAACACTGCTGTACCCTGGATATGGCAAGAGACCACACAATTCTTCTTGTGCAGAGCACTGGATAAGAAGATGCTGTTAATTATCAGGGCCCCTGTAGAACAAATAGAATGATGGGGACGACATAGTGGAAAGGTAGATTTATTAATGAAATTCCCCTCTGTCATGGTTATCAGGGCAGTTACCTGCTTGTTCTCTTTCTGGCTTGCTTGATTTTACTCCTCTGAGCATCTACTTCTTCTGGCACTAGGTTAATAATTGTTCCACTTTTGAACTAGATGCTGGGCTACAGAACCTCTCCAAAAATTGTATTAAAACAATGGCTTAGGCTGAATTTTGGATACCTGATCCTATCAATACTCCATTGTAGTAATATGTATTTAAACCCTGATGGTGTGCACTAGCCAAGCTCTCACTCAGGACTGGACTCAACACCTGGACTCCATTGTTATTCAAATAGAGTTCAGGCCACCTCAACCTAAAGTGCTCGTTAACCTCCTACAAACAGCTGTAGCTGCAGGGCGGGCACAAGCCCTATAAATCTAGCCCTGGGAGGGGCTGAGGTTGGGGTGGTTGTTCCTGGAGCTCTGCTCTGAGAAATCATAATCCAAGACTCTGAGCTCTGGCACAAGTGGTTATTCTGATGTGATACCACCATGCAGTGTGACAACTGCTGTGGCAAAATTCCTGTGGTCCAACATACCCAAAGAGGTGAGGACTGCCACGGTGGGAGGGAGTTGCAAGATGACTCTCTTTGAGGCCCTGGTCAAAAACACCCAGAGGGGTCTTCCAAAATCTATACCTGGGTGAGAATTGCCATAGTGGGACTTTGTCGGNTTCCTGGTTGCTGTGTGGTGCTGGAGCTCTACTCTGAGAAATCATAATCCAAGACTCAGAAGACTGCGAGCTCCGGCACACTCCATGATCATTGGCACAAAATGACTTGACTGGCTTCCTTTGAAAACAAGATATAGTCTTATTTTTATGTTTATCCTATGTAAAGGCTTAGCTTCCCTTTAACACAACAGAGGCAAGATAAAATTATGCATTCTGTCATCTACAAAAGTTGGCTGTATTAGCTCAACTTCCCTAAAAAATTTTATTTTTCAAAAGAGAAGTCTTATTTATCTTTTTTTTTTCTTCATCTTCCATGTTTCTTCTCACGTTAAAGCACCTATTTGTACACCAAATTAAGATGTCAGAAGCCATAAAGATAGGTGGGTAGGTGAAATATTTATCATAAGCTTCTGGTTTCTTAGTTGGTTATGCAGGAGACCAAATGGGACAGGCAACCGACAAACCTCTGTTCAGAACTCCATGGTTGTGTTAGTGCATCATTTGTGCTCAAGTTTAGAACACTGTGTGAGGGTGGAGCGGGATATCACCCAACCTGCCAAGTAGCCTATTAAGCCAGACACCTCTCTGTGAGGTAAAATATTTCAGTTTTAAACCTGTCAACAGAAAAGGGAAAAAAACAGATCTATTTCATGTATGCAAGTTGAAGTTACTAGGTTGTTACAAAAAAGGTGGATAGCAACACCATGGCTACTACGATTCTTTTAAGTATAAGCAGGCAGTTGTTGCTCCTTCTTCATGTCTGTGCTTTGGACATACCTGTAAGACCCAACTCAGCAGAGACCTTGCAGGTTTAGTAATGAGTTTTCATAAACTTTAGAAAATAAATATCTATCTACCTTGCTGCTTAAAGAGCATTCATGGGAAGACAGAGAATCTGGAAACTTATGTCATGTGTTTGACCTGCCAAAGTTATCATGAGAAGTAGTTAAACCTTTAGGAGGCATAATCTGACCGGTTGAATGTAGGCACTTCCAGAGTTGAGCTGTTCTGAGAGGAAACCTCTCTGAACCACCCTGAGGCTTAGGTGTTGAAAGGGTGCACCCTCTAGTACAGAAGTGCCTTAATTTCTTGGGTTTGGTACAATAACTTAGAAAAAGAATGAGGAATGAAAACGAAAAACACTTTAATTTTTATACTTGAGAACTACAGGGACATGGTCATAATGCTATACAGATGCCATATCCAAGGCACAGACACAGCCAGAACCTCACTATGGGTAGTCAGGGAAAAAAAGGGCTTATTTAATTTGGATTAGAATTGATAGGTAAACAAACAATAATGGAAAATTTTATTCTGACCAAGTGGTATGATCCAATTAAAATGGATGCCTCTCTCTGAATTAAGGTGGAAACAAGACCATGTGCTTAACTCAATAGCACGGATTTCATTTAACAATAAATGAGAGGTAGAGAGATAGAAAGAAATAGGAGGAGAAAATGGGGTGGAAGAAAAGAGAAAGAGAGTGAAAGAGAGAGAGATGAAGCAATAGATATCACCACCATACAGATTCCTGCAGTGTCCCACTGGTTTTCTTCATCCTAGCCTTTAGTGGGGAATGTCCCCGAGCAGCTCCTCTGGGGGTAGCACTTCTACACTGTCTGGGTCCTGGCTATTCACAGGGTGTAGGTGCTGTTCCCATAATGTGAGATGGGCTGTGCATAAGCACTTGCTGCCTGTCCCACAGTTTGCCATGGTGGGACTTTTTGTTTGGATGCGTTACCCAGATCTGTCTCACCAGCCTGGAATGATCATCTTCATGTTGCTGTCTGCACTTATCTCTAGTTCTGTTGTGGTGGCTTATCTCATGGGGACAGTGTTTTGAGACATGCAACTGCATTCTCTAAGTCCTCATACCAATCTATCTTCTTTCTCCAGAAAAATAGAAAACCTGAAATATTCAAATTTTCTTAACACTAAAAATAAGTATTTTGCTCAGGGGTTGTCTAGCTCTTTTGTTTAAGCTTCATTTTAAATGAAAAGTGTATGCTTGAAATAGGAAATATAAGTGCTGTGGTTTTAAATACCAAAAGTAGACAACATTTCCACTGCACAGATTTCCAAAATAAATACCTGGGGTTTTTTTTTAACTACTCATGTTTGGTTTTTTCTCACCTGAGCCTATGGGACATATTCTTCCTTTTAAAACAGAAATCATTTAACTTACCAAAAACTCAACTTTTGGAGCAAATTATTATTTGCAAGAGCCTTTTTCTTGGCACTACCAAGAAAAAGGTACTGTTCCACTGCTACAAGATTGTCTTTGTGGTACTGTAGCTGCTAACAATAAAATCACTTTTTGCACTAAAAGTCTTAAGGGAGCTATTGCAATGAAGAACCAAAACAGCAGATGTTACCCAATATAAGTACTGGTAAGTATCAACTGAAAAATAACACACAAAAGAGAGCACAAGCACTTAAGCATTAGGAGATACAAATAAGCACAAAAGTGTATGCTATTTTCAAGAAAATATGGTACCCAAAGGCACTAATAAACTCTATGGACTAAGTAATGTATTTAGCAGTGTAAAAACAAAGCCTTTAGCAACTTACAGGAGTACAAAAGAGCATCAGTACTCACTAGTTCTTTTTCCTTCCACTAAATAACAAAACTGATTTTAAAAAATTAAGAAGAAAACTCTAGTCTGATGACACTCATGGTATAATTTTAAAAAGTATAATTAGTGAAGGACGGTGAGGAGAAATTTTAAATGATAAAGACTTAATATTCTCCCAATGCTACTGGAAAAGTTTTAGCACAGTAATAGTCATATTGTTGCTATCTAATGGCTCCAATTCATGCCTAAATTACATTCTGCATAGCAAAATTCAAGATTAGATTTGCATGTTTTTTTAAAGTACTATTTCACTGAAATTTATGGGTAGAGGAACACAGACTGTAATGACATTTTCTTGGTACAGGAAGCACTGTAAACAAAAAAAAAATAAAAAACAACAAAAACGCCAACCAAGCAAACAGAAAAAATAATTAGGATTAATTCAAGTTTTTAGACTCATTGTTTTCAGCAGAAAACAGTTATGACAAAAATCAGAAACCTAGAAGGTGGATCTTCCTCTAGCATACGACTGATGCAGTTCCATAGACTTCATGTTGAATATTTTCCTTCTAGAGGACCCTTGTCCAGGAGAAGAAGCAGGCGTAATGTATTTAGGGCTTTGCATAGGCATGGCAAAGACAAACCAGAGACCTCCTGTGTCAGAATGTATGTGAACAGGAAAGAAATTTCTGGGAACTAACTTTGGTGTCCTTACCACAAAGATCACACTGTGACCCAAGCATTTCCAAAATAATTATAGGTAACTCATTCACACTGAAATTAACCCAGTAGGCAAAGACTGTCCAAGGCCTAAACTCAGAAATTTGTCCTAATCTTTTCTAAAAATCCCTTGCCAATGAGAATTTCTGCTCTGTGTGTGGGAATACTGGTGGATTGGCGGTTGCTCATGAAGGAAGTGGAGAGTACATTAGAACAGCTATAGTAGTGGAAAAGAAATCTTTTTAAAGAAAACACAGGATATGAGCGAATCAGGGGTAGAATTAGAGGGTTTATATTAGAAGGCTCCTCCTTCTGTTCCCTTCTCCCAAAAGACAGATATTTGTTATGGCTCTGGAATGCACCCGCTGGTGGTGGGTTGTTAATGGAGGCTGATGATCAGAACAGGCTGGTCCTTAGGCTGAGTACTCATTAAGGACATCTGACCCCAGTGGCTTAATTGGTTCAAAGTGTTTCACAGAAGTCTTTCTCCATGGACTGAATTTTATTCCTGTTGAATATTATAAGCATAAGAGTACACAGTCAAATGGAAAAACTGGAAGCTGTTTCTTGCGAACCGTGCTCAAACTTGGAAAAATTACCAGGATTAAAAGAAAGGGTTTGCTTCCTTTCTCCATATCTTTATGTCATTTCCTCTACATCATGCACAGTGGTAAAACCTGCAGTGTGAGCCTGCAGACACTTTCCACAGAAGAGTTGTGGTCTATGACAAAAAGTGAGCAGCACATTAGGAACATGGAAGATCGCACAAATGACGACTGGCCGTTTTTCCATTTGCCTATTCAGTAATTCTCTATTTTAAATACACGCTGTTGAGTAACTCACAGGGGCTTCAGAGTATGTATGAGAATGACTTTCCAACAGTGACAGACAAGATTCAGAATGAAAAATTTCACTGCTAGGCAAGAAATTTTGCAATAATTTTCTGTAATACAAGCAGACTTTTTAGCACTTTTATTGCAGAAGCAATTCTAAATAACAGAGCTTGTCTTATAATAGCATTTCTATAATAATGGTGTTTTATAACAGAAGTGCTATTATTACAGAAATGGTATTATAATAGTAGTAGTATTATTGTAGAATCTTTTCCATAACAGGAGTGCTAAACAAGCCCATTCGTACTATAGAAAATGATTGCAAACTTCTTCTATGGTTCTAAAAATGCCTAAGTCTTTATGTCTGATGTGATCCAGATTTTCAGAAGGTTCATGGAAGTCTAAAAAAAAAATCTTTCAAAAGGAATCCATTCTGCTGACCAGCTGAAAGCCTTGCCATGGCTCAGCAAATGGCATATCTGTCACCAAATCTTAAAATCTAACTCAAATTCCAAACCAAAAGTGCTTCAATGCAGAACTTAGCAGAACATGTCTTTGGTAAGACTAAAACATTTTCAGAGCTGGAATAAAGCACTAAAATGTTGGAATATCATCCGAAGTGATAAAAAGATGTAATATTCAATAACAGTATTACAGCGAAAGTGCCTTGGAAAAAAATTTATATCTATATCAACCACATTAATATAAATTTCTCTCATCATTCAATAAAGTATATATTGCTTTGCCACATACTTAGGAAGCATTCATCTAAAGAATTTAACTGTATATATAGGAAATGAATAAGTAAATTTTAGTTTATAAAATCCAACTTCTTTTTATTAAAGTTATCTAGTAATACTTCAGTGCTGAGATTCTAGTGCAGTATAGAAGACAGAAAGAATTTAAGTTCCAAAGCTATTGACCTTTTTAACATTAAAATAAAATCCTATATACTTCTAGGTTGATACAATCAGATTATACTATCTGGTTAAGGTAGAGTCTATGAAACAGTAAAGTAAGAAAATTCAATAAACTCCTATACTCTGCAGGCATTTTTACATTTTTTAGACTGTCATGAAAGCTTTAGATGTATGTTTGTATGAAATGAACTTATTTTATTATTGATTTCAGGCAGAAAGGGGTTTTGCTGGATCTTTTTTCATAGCCTGCATTGCTATAAGAATAGTTTTCTTTACAGCAGTAATACAGCTTTTAATCACAAATGAAAATTTTCACAAAATATCTTTTTTTTAAGATTAAAAGATAATTTATGACACAGAAAGACAGTTTAAAATGCATATTTAGATATAATTCTAATGTAATAAAACAAAAATAAAAATTATTGATTAGCTTTTCTAATTAAGTTTCAGAAATACACATTCCAAAACTTGGCATGCTTAGAACTCTTGGAGTCAACAGAAATTATATATTCACTTCAAAAGTAATGGTAGGAGATTTGCAAAACTGTTCTTACAAAAAAGCCCCAAATCAAATCCTATCTCTGCCACTTCCTCTGGGTTTATGATTATGATGTTTAATCACAGGAGCAAATATTTTTATGGTCAAGTGTCTTCCCTACACCAGGGTTTCTTTCTGCACGCACTGAAGCTGAGGATCACTCAGCCACTCTGAAGGTTTACTGCAAATTTTGCTCCATCTCTAAAGCTCAGCATAGTGCTTTCTCTCCTTGCACTTGCATTTCTTTCTCTCTGTGACTTTTAATTCTTTCCACTCACTAGTTAGGTTACCAACACAGTTCATCTGCATTCTGCCATTACTTCTGTTGCTCCAACACGCATTTTATTTAACGACCTTCCTTGCCTTTCAATATCAAAGTTAATACAATGTTACACGAGTAACAGAATTAATGGCTGTTTAACTTCTCATTCAAATCACTGCAAAGTCCTGCCAAGTACCCTATACCAAAATACTACTAATGGGCACAATTATTGATGATGTTTCCAAATTTAATTGATAGCAGGTACAGCTTTCCAGGGCATCTTGTTTTCCTGTTCTCTGCATTATGTAGGCTCCTTGGGACATGGAATACCAAGTTTTGTCTTTGTCATAGGAAAGAATATACATTCATTTGCTAAGAAGCAACAAGGAGAAATCAGGGGAAATACCAGAATGCCACATTCTTCCCAAATAGCCTGTTGGCAGCACCTTACATGCAGGGAAGTTTCCGAGGTACCCACTCATGCCATGCTTTCTCTTGCCAATCCACTCTTGCTTTGCCTAGCACAAAAAGCATTGCTATTCTTTTCAGTTATCATACAAAATACTTTTCTCAAATATTTCATTTTGTTTTGGCACCTCTGTACATATGTGCCTTGTACACTTGACTGCTGAAAGTCCAGTCTATGCCTAGCTTAAGCCATGTTCATGCCTAATTTAAGCCACTCTTTTATTATCTTCTCATAATTCTTTTAAACTCCTGACACATGAATTTATAAATTAGTAAATGAAAGTAAATGCTTAATATTTTTCACAGTTTGTTGATGTAATATTAACTACCGAAACAATATGCTCTCCCTACCAGGCTTCCTATGCCCCATAAGCAAATCCAATTCAAAATGAGATCACGGTACAGTGACCTCATTCTTAATGTTACCTTATGCTTTTGGCAGTCCAGAAGAAAACACCCCTAGATCTTGTGCTGTGTTTCGATCTCTTTGAATTTCTCCAGGGGTTTGAATATCTGCTGAAAAGCTCTCTGCAGCTCTGAATACACCAAAAGAGGAAAGGGAAGCAAATGCAGGGTGGGGGAGGAGAAGGGAGGGGTGTAAAAAGTGAGGATTAGCTGATGTAAAAATGTCAAGCTGCCTGCAGTGGAGGCAAGAAGGGGTCGAGGGTAATAAAGCCAATTAGCAGAGCAGAGGATAAGAAGCCATATTTGAAATAAAGGAGTGATAATTTTAAGCAGCAAGGGAGAGATTAGAATACAGAACTGCTAATGGTATGCAGTTGGGGAAGGAGATGGTGGAGTACTGGATTCAGAAAGACAAGGCAAAACCAAATACAAACCCTAACATTTTCCCTAAATGCTTAAATTAATGATCTTTTCTTTCTGTACTAGCCTCCATGCTGATTGATGCACAAATTATACAGATCTCCTGATTCCTGTGCTTTCCTGCAGTAGGATTCTTGCATATACGAATATTTCTTTCTCATTTCCAAGCAAATTCTTTCCTTTGTCTTTTGTAATAAACTGATTTACTAGAATTCCTCTTGACTAATCTTCTATTTTGCATGGTCTTACAAATATTCAGTGTCAAGTATTACTTTAAAATAACCCTATTTTCTATTTTGAAGAACATCCTATAATTACTCATTTTATTTTGTAGGCTATTTGCTGGTATATTACTAACTTGTTTCCATATTTTACCCAGATTGCTGCTTGATAAAAACTGTGCATAAAGGGCACAATGCAAAATTCAGGCTTAACTTAGATTCTGATTATATTATTCTTTTTTAAATACTTCAGTCACTGAATACATTGCCCTTGTTTTTTCAACAGTTTTAATGGTCTTAAAGAATAGAATATATACAGAACATCCCAGTCCTCTCTGATTTCTAGAGTAGCTTTGACTCCTCACACTGTCAGTTTAATTCAGGGGCACACCTATAACACAAATCATCAGCATTTAAATACCTGACAGCATTTTTGTAATTATTGGGTTTTACTCATGTATCTTAAACAATATATTTGAAAACAAAATAAATTTGCCCCCTGTTTTGTTTTATCCTTATTCAGCTATAACTGGCTTGAATGTAAACAGTCAAGGATTCCAAGCACAAATGTACAGTATTTGTCAGTGGATATAAACCAAGGCTGAACTCTATATTCCTAAAATTAATACTCAGAATGACTTCAGCAAGATCAGCATTCACCTCATGAATGCAGTATCTCCTGTTCAGTAGAGAATCAAGAAACAAAGTCTTTATCAGAGTAATTCTTTGATAGGGAAAGGTCTAAAATATTATCTCAAATTGAGAGAAAGTAAGAGGTATTTTGAACAAATTGGTTAGTTGGGTAGCAAAGAATCACCATGAGTCAGGACTAACCACGTATATTTTTGAAAGAATTCATACATAAAATTGCTGGTATATTAACAGTGGTATATAAATGACCATTTAAATCTGCTAAAACAGGGAAAAAACCAAAATCTGCAAAAACAAGGGAAAAGGAGATGGCATTCAGTAATGGCAATTCATTAAAATGTCTCCAGAGGTGATCTGGGAGCTAAAGTCTAGAAATTCTGACTTCTTTATCAAAAAACCTGTTACAAATTAAAATTACAAATATGTTAGTAAACACATGGAGCACCAGAAACTAGCTTTTTTTGTAAATGGGTGCTTCACCAGTCTTCTAGAGGATTTTGAGATGTATGCTATGGGTGATGTCTTGGATAGGTACTCCTCACCACAGGATTTAAAAAGCAAACTGCAAAAATTGGGGGATAAAATAGAAGATACTTTTAAGAATTCATTATTGATTAGAAGACAGTGAACGATATTCCAAATGAAGACAGGCTTTCTAAAACTAATCTAAAAATGGGGTAAATATTGAGGTGAAAAAACAATGTGATGAACCAACATTATTCCACATACTGTATCTATTTCTGGCTAGAAATACTTACAGAAAGAGTACAGAATTTCAAAATAATTTAGAATGGAAGGTCATCTATTCCCACTTAAAGCTGCACTATTTTGTAGTCAGATCAGGTTGGCCATAGCCTTGTATGGCTGAATTTTTAATATCTCCAAGAATGACAGTAACGAAACTTCTTTGCAGCCTGTTCCAGCATTTGATTTCACTTGATGGAAAAAAACAAAACAACTTTTCACAGTCTGATTGGAATTTCCCTTTTCGTAGCTCTGATCTTTTCACTGTGTACCTCTGAAAAGTTTCTGGGTCTGTATACTCATTACTGTCCCACTGGTAGTTCAAGCCAGTGGCAAGGTCCTCCCTGGGCCTTCTTTCCTCAAGGCCAAATAAACTCACCTCTCCCAGCTGCTCCTTCCATGTCGTGCATCTTTAGCAGAGCATTAAACTGGGCAGAGCAGCAGCAAAAGTGCTGAACAGAAAGGAAAAAATACTTCTCTCCACCTTTGCACTACACAACAGGCCTTCATTGCTGCAAGGTTACCATGCTGACTCATATTCAGCCCGTCGACTGGGATCCCCAGGCTATTTCCTACAAAGTTTCTTTTTATCCTGTCAATATTCAGCCAACTGACAACAGGGGATGACTCAACAATTCACTGCGTGGCCAGCTGATAAAATAGCAGATGGATTCCAAAGCACTGGGTATGAAGAATGAAGGTGGAATAGTCAAAATAACTTCTAGGTTGCCACTTGGGAAAGATTTTGAAGACATTGCAGACAATATACAGAATCACAAAACTGTTTATGTTCCCTTCTTGAGGTCAAACAAACACAGCCTTTTAGCCTTTTCTAAGCAGCATGAAAGGTGCTCCAATTCCATAATCATCCGGAACTGGACCAAGCAGTCCAGAGGTATCTCACCAGTGATGAGTAGACAGCAAAGAACACCTCTCCTCCCATCTTTCTGGTAATGGCTTCCCTAAGGCAGCCCAGGATGTTCTCAGTGCTAGGGGTTAGTTGACGAGGTGGTGATGGGTCAAAGGTTGGACTCAATGATACTGGAGGTCTTTTGCAACCCTAATGATTCTGTGATTCTGTGTTCTGTGATTCACAGCTTCTTTGCTGTGATAATTCATTTCTTGTTCATGATGAGTTTCCTGTCCACCAAGGCACTAATGCCCTTCTCTGCTGAGTAGCTTTCCAGCAGGTCAGCTGCTAGTGTGTACTGGTGCCTCAGGCTGTTGTTTCCCAGGGACGGGATTTGGCATTTCCCCTTTGTAAATCTTCATGAAAGTCATCTCAGCTCCATATCTTCAGCCTGTCTAGGTCCAGCACACCTTTCAGTGTTGTATCCTCTGCAAACTTGCTGAAGGTACACTCTGTCCCATCATCCAGGTCACTAATAAAAGTGTTTGAGAGCGTTGGCCCCACTACCAAACCCAGGTGGACACCACGAGGCACATAATTAGTGACTTGCTTCCAGATGAACTTTCTGACACTGATCACAATTCTCTGCGCCTCTGAACTAATCTGACCTGAACTTTGACAACTTGGCTATGTAGAGACCAACGGAAAAGCTTCACTAAAGGTAAACATTAATTGTTCTCCCTTCATCCACCAAGCTAGTCAGGCAGTGACATGGACAGATCAGCAGTGGTCATATAGAAGGTAGAAAAATAAAAGAAATTTACAGTAAAACAGAAGACAACACTGTGCACTATTCAAGAAATATATCTACTTAATCAATACAGCATATAACTGATCTGCCTTTTTTTCAAGAAAAAAAGAAAATAATAGCAGTAGAAGAGTAGAAAAAGGCAAGAATAGTCAGAAGCATGGTAGTGCTTTAAAAGAGAAAAACCTTAGCAGATAGGACCTGACACAGACAGCATGACTGAGTGGCCATATAATAGAAATCCAAAGCCATAAACAGAGGGAAAAAGAGGAGGTTGGAATAAGTCATTATGTCTCATAGAACATACAGACACTCATTGACATCATCAAACAATAGATTTTTTTTAAAAAAGAAGTACTGCTTTTTACACCACATAATATGCTGTGGAGCTGCAGGTTTTCTTTCTGAATCTCTAGCAGCATAAATGACTTCTGAGAAGGGCTAGAATAGTTGACGGAGAATAGATACATCAGCAGTTATTAAACACAGCAGTCCAACTGCAACCTCTCACTTTCGCAAGCCCTAAAGCACTGATTGCTGAAAATGCTGGAGTGAAAGCAATCCTGTGTTATTGTCTTCCTTAAGTATCCACTACCAACCAGTGTAACAGACAAGGTACTGTACTAGATATACTTTTGATACAACGTATTTCAACCATTCTTAGGGTTATTCCCCATTAACTAGACCTATGAACTACAGAGAAAATAAAAGTTACAGTTCTGAAACTCTGGGTTAATGGTTATAACTATTTGGTAAACCTCCTTTTAGGGCTGTCCCACTGAATAAAATGATCTGCCTTCACACAGTGTGCCTGAAAGTACAGTCTGAAAATAATATAGTGCATGCTGGGTGCTCTGACAGTAGGTCCTTCAGTGGCTTGGTACAGATTATCCGTGGATAACAGAAATGGATGAGGGATGGACATAGGAGAGGACCTTTCACAGCCATGGATCTGCATCAAATAGTGCAGGGTTCGAGAGCAGAAGAGGGAAAAACAGATTCTATGGAAATGTGTGTCTGTAGCTAAAGCATTGTCTATTATCTCTTCACTCACCCATTACTTTCAGCTACTTAGTCAATGACCTAACTTTAGAATAACTAAAACTTAATTTTGTTTTGGACTCATGTGCGGGGTTCCGATGCCAAAGGACCCCAGGCATGTTCCATATACTTTTTTACCCATTCTGACAATACTCCATATTTGGTGGCTACAAACTCTGCGGTAGAGAAACCAAGGGAAATGCAGCATACTTACGACAGAATGTTCTGACACCCATTCCAGGGCAATGCAATTCCATACAGTTTAAACTTGCAAAACACTAGAATAATTGGGCTGAGATATCTCTATCGGAATACTTGTTCCAAGATGTTAATATTGAGGAAAATCTCCATACCTAATAACTAAAAA
>VZRS01003909.1:586652-613860 GCA_013398055.1 Ifrita kowaldi | reverse complement strand
AAAAAAAAAAAAAAAAGTAAATGGACAAAACTTCAGTACAAATTCTAAGAATTTGATGTTTCGTACATTTCTCCTGATTTAAAAAATAATGGTGGATTTTCTTCTTTTCTCCCATAAAATTGATTTACAATATATAATAAGATCCACATTTCATAGTTTGGCAGCTGGCAGATAGTCCACAGAAAAGCTCTTCTCTGGGATTTTTTTTTCCAAGGCACTGTATTCTTGTTGACAAGTAGACTCCAACTGCAAGAATCTGACTGTTCCTGGTTTTGGAGGGGATTTGCAGTACCTCTTTCAACCAGGGTTCCTTCAGCAATTAGTCTGCTGTAGAGCTTCTTTACCTCATCTCCCAGGTGCAGTTCATGGTCCATTTACATAGCCTCTTCCTCCCTTGGTATGCAAAGGTAGCTTTCTCATTTTCCTTCACTTTATCACTTTATCTTCTATTCATGGCTAGGAAATTCACCAGTTATCAGAATTTCCTAATAATTTTCCCCTTATACTCGTCCACATGAACTGGAGAGAATGTGGTCTGCGAGTAAGCCACCATGATGATCCCCTAGCTTTACCCAATAGACAACCCCAAAATTCATACATAAAGATGCCAAAATCTACTGAATGCATGTCAACAACTATAGATAAAACTGATGTAGTAAACTGGCTAATGGAACTGCACCATTAAAAAATTGTCTTTGGAATATCTGTGAGGAACCACCCACTAGAGGTATTAAGCTCAAGCAAAATAAAAGAATTTTTAAACACTATTGTCCTTTTTCTCTTCATCTCTAAAAAAAGATGGTTCAGTTACTGAGCTTGAGAGGAGTGTGACTCCTCTTGAGGAAGCTATACTACTCAGACACTATAAAACTCCTTTGTATTCCGTTTTCTTATATTGTACTTTTCCACAAAGAATTTCTTTTTGGTTAATCGTTAACTTTTCTTTCATAGTAAACAGCGACTTTGGTGTTGAAAACCCAATTTTATATTTTTTGGTGTTTTCCTTCACATTTAAAACCTAACAAAAGAGACCACTTGTTTCATATTTCTGACATTTTCGTACATAGTTTCTTTTCACTATTATCACTTAGAAACTCAAATATGAGTAAAGACACCAGTAGCTTAGGTATCATGGTAATTTTATGAAGATTCCAGACATAAAAATTGTGATAACAGTTAGTGTTTATTGTTTGTACTAGATACACATGCCAACATGAATTCATTTTTCATGCATGTTGCATTTTTAAGATCCTTGCTATAGGTGTTGCCACAACTTCTTAGAAATTCCAGTAAGGCAATAGCGAAACATTGTCTCAATATTCTGTGATGATAACAGGGAGAGAAGAGGTGGCAGCTCTTTTTTCACACTCGAGGACTCTGAGCTTCTTGTACCTAAATCCCCAGCAAAGTTTCCCACATCTTAAGAAATTACACTTTCCTTGTCAAACTAGTCAGAAGGATTTCATGCAAGTACAAGATCATTATTTTAACATCTCTCATCCTGCAAAGGAATCTTTTTAGTGGCTGCATGTAGAAATGCAGTCTGTAGATTAGTTAGACAAAAGCACTCAGCTCCTTGCTTTGTAGTACATTCTGCTCTGTCTTGTTAAAGCAGAAAAAATAGGGCTAGAAAAGCATCTGGGTGGATCAATCTAGTCACCCAACATGAAAAGAAACCTGTCTATACAGTCCATCCATAAATACATCAGGTTTCATACCAGTACTGTTTATTTCTGTTATTCCCATGGCCAGCAACTCTTGAATTGGTGTCCCAGAACTGTACATTTAATAATCACAAACCTAATGATTTCCATCTTAGAGTTATTAAAAAATAGAAAAACACATCTTCTTAATTTCAAACCTCAACTCTTATTACTAAGTTTACAAAGCTAACTGGTTATTTGGGCACACACCATTCATTTACTGCCTTTTCTTACAATGCAAGAAAATTAAAAGGGAAAGAGGCTGTAAATGAAAAGTCTGTTATAGAAGGATGTCTTGTAAGTGATATATGTGATAGAAATGATTAGCATTAATTGATCTTTGTAAAGAATGTACAAGTATAATTCATTCTAACGGCTTAGAAGTGCAATTAGTGAACGATAGTGTAAATGACACTGTTGTTCATAGACGTACCCATAAGAGTAATTATATTTTGAAAACTACTTAGTGAAAAATTGATTGAATGGGTCCTATGGGCATAGATAATTGAGATAAAAATATGTAAACAAATTCCCATTAATAAATTTTACAGCAAATTTATATATTTACATGTTTAGCTAGTCTAGAAATACACATAAGGAATGGGAATTTTCTGGTGTTTCATTTTGAAGGAACATTTAAGTGAAAAAAATATTTTATGACTTTGCAAACAACACTATTTGATTATTCTTACATAGCATAGATGCATTTACTTTTTCCCCTCACTGTGTCCTAATATTTCAAAATTAGGAAAGTTCAGGAAAAGAAAAACAAACAAACAAATAAACAAACTTGACTATTCTTAATCATTCAGTTTCAAGGATTTTCTAGTTGTGTAGCTTCAGTGTGGCACATGCCAGGCCAGAACAAAATCTCCCTAGTGGTGGTTGCAGTTATTCCTTGGACAAGAGGAGCCATATTTGTGGTATGATAGTAATATAAATTATAGTTTACATAATAGTAAGTTTGACAGCATTTAATTTAGTATACATGTTTGAGAACTTACTGATAATACCTCATTGGCTTGATTAAATTTCATTAACAAGTACTAATTTTCTGTACTTTTTGAGATTTCCAAAAGCTTTTATTTGATGCTTGGATTTTGCTTGGAGACTGTGTTTTTTCTGAAGACCTTAGTGAATGAATGTGCAAGTTATTATTATTATAAAAATGAAGTTTAAATTGAGTTTGAAAGCACAACAAATACTGTATGATGTGCTTTTTCCCATGAAAATGTATTTATCTGTTTATTAGAAAGGCAGTGTTTTCAGCTACAACTTAACTTACTTGGTTGTTGAATACAAGAAAAAAGACTACATCATCTAAACGGATAACTTCAAATGTTAATTCTGAGAATGGACTTGACATGGACGAATATGAGATTGATCAAGAGAAAACTTAATGCTGCATAGCAGTGGCAAAATATTTCAGTTTTAGGCCCATAGGAGCCCCAGTGCAAATTGTTCCTGTGAATCTAAACCTTTCATCAATCAGATGTAAATTACAGCATGCATGACTGGCTGCCTTTTCCATTCTAGAGTTCCCTATGGAGAACAAGAGAGCCAACTGCTGCAGAGGTTCAACTAAACTGCATTCTTTTTGCTCCCTAGAGGTTATATACCAACACATCAGAAGAGACAACATTCACTTGTATTCCACATCAGGAGATGTTACAAAATCATAGACAGTGAGTCAAGCCAGTTTCTTCTAGAAAAATTTGTAATACAGGGAACCAGGGAGGGGACTATGGGGGAGATGTACTGATACAGCACTAAAAGATTTCCTCCTAGCAATACTTTTCTAACTTCATGTCAAAGCTTTCCTTGAATAGCTGGCTCAGAGAAACTGAACATAAGAGGCTGGATTCTGTTTTGGTTTCAGCTGGGAGGGAGTTCATTCTCTTCTTAGTAGCTGG
Source organism: Ifrita kowaldi (assembly GCA_013398055.1). NCBI lineage: Eukaryota > Metazoa > Chordata > Aves > Passeriformes > Cinclosomatidae > Ifrita > Ifrita kowaldi. The sequence goes on along the minus strand of VZRS01003909.1, from coordinate 610,244 downwards.
TACAGGGAAGTGTTTTGGATGAAGTATGAGAATAATGCTGGCAACACACTGATGTTTTAGTTGTTGCAGTTTCTCAGGCTGTGCCAATGAGGAGCTGCACAAAAAGCTAGGAGGGAACGTGGCCAGGACAGCTGTCCCAAACTGGCAAAGGCATACTCCATAGCATAGAACATCCTGCTGAGTATGTAAACTGGGAGAAGTGGGCCATGAGGGGCCAATCACTGCTTGGGGATGGGCTAGGCATCGGTCTGTGGGTGGTGAGCAGTTGTGTTGGTTTTATTGGGCTTTAGTTCTCCCTCCTTTTTATTACAATTGTTGTTATTATTACTATTATCTTTATTATTGGGTTTTTGTTTGGTTGGGCTTTTTTAATTTTGTTTTGATTTTTAAAGTGTTCTGACCGCAACCCATGAGTCTCAATTTTTTTCCCAGATTCTCCACCCCATACATCGGAGTGGGGCAGTGAGCAAGCAGCTGTGTGTGGTACTTAGTCGCTGGCTGGGGTTAAACCATGACGCATAGTGAAGGATAAATTCTTTATAAAGAATAGAAGCATAAGACTTATTTCTAGTATTCATATGACCGTCAGAGACTTTTATAAGTAATAGGAGGGACAAAACCAGATTTTAAGGAACAAATTAAAGTTAAAGCTGTTGAACCCCCTAACACTGAATACCTGAGCTACCATGCAGGAAAACATTACTGTGACGGAATTTCAGCCACAGAGAGGAAAGCTGAAATTCTCGCTGTGCTTGCTATCTACACTCACCTAATTATGGGCAGAGTTAATGTATGAACAGACCCTATGATCTGTAAAAGCAAACCACAAATGTCAAGCTTTGTGAAGTAAAATCAGAAGACGACTAGAATATTTGAGAAAAGCTGCAGTTTAATGTAGTATTTCTCAAAACTCCTAGTAAACTGTGACCTCCTTTTGTCTCACCAGTTGCCATGAAACTTTCTGAGTCAGCAGCAGCTCAATTTCTGCAGAGTAAAGGCTGCTAACAACTAGTTGAAAGTATTTACATTAACCTACCTGTCATAGATCACTAGAGCTGCTGCTTAATTATAGGTAGATAGCAGTTAGATAGCCGAGGTAAACAGTTGCACCTTTTAATTGTCTCGACTATTATCACCTTTCACTCTTCTCACTCATATTCACAATAAGAATGCTTCTGTGACCTATTCAGGGACTAGTAAAAGATATTGGATGTGGAGATGAGAAAGTTACTCCTCCCATCCTGCAAGTCATCTGACCCTTCCACATGTTTCATTTCTTCTCCCACTCCTTGTTGGCCTTTTCTATTCATATAGTAAGCTTTTGAAGAAATGAATTCTTGTACATTGTTCCTGTGGCATGAGATAAGCATCAATGTTTCTCAAAACACACTAATAGTACTAACAGGTTCTCAATAATGATGTTTCATGGAACTTGAGTTATTCTAGATAGACAAACCAAAATCTTACAAAGTTTTAGAAATGTGGAAACCAATTTGCTTAACTTCCATGCCTTTGACCTTCTAAATGCTACTCATTCTTGTATTAGAACTCACAGAAATATAATATCGCCACCTGGTAACAAGACTGGGAGCTGAAATTTCAATTGTTGTTAGGGTCTTTAGATCAAAGGTCTGGCATGAATTCTTCAGTTTTTGAAGAAGACTTATGCTGAGCCACCAAGAAACATAATTGCAGAAACTGAAGATATGTTTAAAGTTTTTTGAGGAAAAAACAAAATCAGACACCTAAAATTTTCGCCTTTGTGATTATTTCTGAACACTATGGACCTTTATCTTTCCCTGGCAGGTGGCTAAGAGCATCTGTGATACACAGTGGTTACTGAAGCCCAGTTGCTAGTTGGCCAACATCTAACTATTAAACTTCTATTCCATCTAATGTTAATATTGGAAGGACTCTGGGGGAAATCAATTATCTGAAAAAGGAAGAATATATGAAAGACATTTTCAATGAAAAGCTGAAAAGCTTTAGCTGTTACTTTCTTTACTGCCCCTCCCATGGGCAAGTCTACAAGCTCTCATCTACTGATCCAGGGCACTGGTTATTTTCCTTAGAAAAATCCCTGCCATTTTCCTGTATATTTGACCTTCCCACCTGCTTCTATCTTTTTTGATTCAAAATATTAATTGCTTCCTAAGTCTTCCTTTAAGTGAGGTGACAAGAGCTACCCTGCTGCTGGGATAAGCAGTATTCCCAGAATTCAAATAAGTGGCATCTTCATTTATTGATTCCTCCTACATTTTCTTTAACTAGGGAATACCTTAGAGGCCTCCACATTTCTGAGTCATTTTCTGCACCTCTGGGATGTTTGCTTCCCTATTTATTCACTTTTGTTTCCCAAATTTAATTAAGTTCTTTATCTGTGACCCCATGGAAGAAAGAGATTAAGGTTTCTGTTGCCGTAATGTTTTCTAGTGAATCTAAATTTTAAACAAGCTGATTTTTCAAGGAACGTTTTAAAGAAATAAAATAATGGCATACCTATTCCTTATAGAAACCAGTGGATTCCAAATAAAGACTGGAACGCTGCGAAGCATCTATTGATTGAAATTCTTTTGTTCCAAACTCTAAAGCCTAAGGTCCTATTTGAAGGTTTTAAAATAGAACCTCACTGCTGAAAACAAACAAATAAAAACTTTAAAATTCTGATCAATTCTTTAGGTTTCTAGAGAGGATCCTAACATTTGAAAAAGAATAAAAAAATTAAGTTTTAGTAAGTTTACTGATACATCCTCTCTGTTCTCCCTTTTGGCTGACATTCTAGAGGCTCAGTTCTGCTAGGAACTCTGATAAAGTGCTATTCATCTCTTATTTCCTTCCTACATACATACCTTCTTGCTGCTCTGCAAAATCCAGCCAGAGAGCCATTGCAAGTTGTTTGGTGACCAAGATACAAATCTTCAGCCTTTGCACTCGTTTAGCTGGCAGTCTAGACCCACACTGCCTCTTGAGTAATATCAAAAGCAGCGCGTCATGAGATTCAAGTCCATATGTCCCCCTTTTACTGTCTTTAGCCACTTTGCTCTAATTTTCCAGGTAAAATAAAAATGAAATTAAATTAAATAGGATTTTAATTAATGCCTAGGAAAAATCGCCTTCAAAATGTAATAATAACATAACTAAACATTTGCAAATATATTGAATAACTTACATAGTCCTCATCAGATGTGGTATCGACCTGTGATGTCAAAAAATTTTTAATGATCAAAAAGAAGCTGTACAGGAGAAATACTCTTTTCCTTGATTTCTCCTAAAATGCTCTCAACAAATATTTTCAATAAAGGCTGATATAGAACATGTAGGAATAGCTTATTGGGTTCAGAAAATGATGTTCATTCAACTTTCCAATCCTTTGGTAAAAATATATATGTATTTAGATAGATATTTTGGTATTTTTCCCCATATTCCAATTAAATTACTTTTAAATGTTTTAAAGATCTCACTGAAATCTTTTACTTTTTGAGTTAGATATAAAAACAGATCTATTACTCTCTCCTTTCTAAACAACCCTTTTAATGATATTTTCATCTCTGGGTTTTGAAGAGAACACAAGTCATTAATTCCTTTACCAATTTAAACTAAGAGATATTGTCTTTATATTTGTCTCAACACCAGGAAAACTGGAAAACTGTATGCCATGCTCATTTGCCTTATGAAATTGTCATCAAGTTTATGTACAACAGTAATGGATACTTCCTTATTTATGTAAATAATGCATCCTTTAAGAATGGAAATCACAAAACTCAGCTCAGCAAAAACCTATGCAAACTTTGAACTCTGAGGTTTAAATTCCTCTATTTTTTCCTCTAAGGTTAGGAACTCAAAAACTTTCTCTTAATTGTTCAATTGTTATATATGTATCATGCTGATCCTCTCCAGGAAAACCTTTGTGTCACAATCACTCTTGAGGGAATTGTCTTGGGGTGACTCCATCATGTATATCCCCTATCACGGCTTTATGCCAAAACAGTTAATTTTGTGCCTTTTCTGTGCCTTTAAACTGAACATGCCAATGTTCAATATAATTATGCCAAACTTTAAACATGCCAATGTATTACAAAATCAACATTTTCCAAATATTCCAGAGGCTTTTTTTTCCTGCAGATTTGAAAATAGCTAGTAAATGACTAGTCATTTTGCAAGGGTTGATAACATTTTCAGTTTTAAGTGGGCTGCATGAATTAGGCAAGAAATGCAAAGAATTTACAGCAAGTGACAATGTACCAAAATAAGAGAACTTTAGAAGAACTGCTTAATCACAGACGATCCTATACCCTTGTTTCTTCTCTCCAGGACAAAGTGTATTTCCCCAGAAAACTAGCAGAAGGCCCAAAATCAAAGCGCTCTACTGCATCAATACCTCTGACTTTAGAACCACAGTTTCTACACTTGCAGATTTCACTCAAAAATCTAGTTGCACTCACTAACCTTTCAGAAATTATCCAGACTACAGAGGTTTTATCAACAGTTAGAGAAAACTGGTTATTACTGCATAGCTCACTGTTACTGTATCCTTTTGATGATGCTCAAACGTTTCAGCAAACCATTTCTTTGTCAGCTGTAAGACACAGTTTCATAAAGATAACCTCTGAATGGACTGGAATGAAATCCCTTCATGAGAAACAGCATCTAGGTTATGCAGAAAATCAGCCATAATATCTGCCCTATGATGCCTACAATCTAACCATGTTTTCACTGGGGGGAAAGGGTTTAATTACTTTTTTTCCTTCCACTTGGTTTAATGTGACTCAGATTTTAGGAATTTTGTAACTGCTTACTTTACATTTTGCTGTTACAATACTTGTCACTTAAAATTTCAAAATTCTTGCAATTGCCACTTTTATTCATACATTTTACCACAGATGATATCTTGCAAAATTCTACTAGAGGCTTCTGTTTATGATCCATTCTCAAAATTAACATTACATTTTTGAAAGCTACTCCATTATGATCAGCTTACATTTGCTCTTGATTTAATGGCATATTGTTCAGGATAACTACAATACTAAAGGTACAAGAAACTATAAAAATAAACTAAAAAAAACCACAGAAGCATGTAGCTTTACATGAAAAAATCAAGCTAGTTCCATTGCAATTTTTTTCAATTTGAAAAGTTATTAAAGTTATGCTTATTCTCATTGAGGAACAACACAAGAAATCACAGGAATATTCATAACTGTGAGAGTAACAATCTTAATAAGAATTTTGTGCACAGTTATCACAAACACAAAGTTGTTACAAACACTCCTCCCTCTTTCACCTTTCTTCCACTGTATCCCTGCCCTGGAAGAGACATCAACCCCAACGTAAATCCATACAGAGAATATAGACCTGGAGTCACTCAAACACACTTTACTCAGGAAGATGGATGTAAGCCAGCTCCAGTCTGGAAGCAATCTGAGCACGTTTATACAGTGTTGCATGCAGATTTATAAGCCCTGCCTCTCAATGTTGATGTTCCCCATGATGTTCACTAGGGGCTTTGCTACCGTTATTTATTTTATTTGGAATGCACTCAGATGCAATGGTGATGAGCCACAGTACAAAACCCTGTGAGAGAGAGTGACAGAGTGTGAGACAGAGATGAGAATGAGAATAAAGGCATTTTTATTACATTCGTCTCAGTTTGAAATTCATAATCCTGAAATTCTCTGAACAATGGACTTAAACTACAGTCAGCAATTCAAGAGGAACAGATTCCTCACATGAGCCTCTTGGTGTGTGGTGCCAAAAGGTCAAAAACATTGAATATGATTTAAATGTGTAAGTTGAGATTCTGAAGAGAAACCACACATTCTGAAGTGGTGTGAGAAATGACCACAAGCCCTTTTAACACTAGTTTCTGACACAAAGCAAATCTTCTCTAGCACCAATCTCCCGATTATGCTTCTCTATTGCACTAGTTAAAAATGTAAGGGAGGAAACTGCATTGTCTTGCAGCCTGAATATTCTCTGTTCTGCTCTCAAGGGATCTTAACATATCCGGCTTTGGGCACCTAATTTTCTTCCCTTACTTTGGGATGTTGCAAAATTGTGAAATAAATCATAATATTATATATTTTATTGTAGTAAATGCTTTCTTAATCTCTTTCTTTCACACACATATATAAAAAATATACTCCACACTTACATTCTGTTTCTCCATGTGCATAAAATTGCCACAAATAAAATGAGAGTCACCGTTTATTTGTTGTATCATATAAGAAAAAAAGTTTTAGACCTTTTTATGGAGTGATAAAATAGAAACAAATTTTATAATTTATGGTTCACAGGATGCAACGATTGACATTATATAGAAATTTAATCAGTCTTGCAGAGCTCACAGACATATCACAGTAGGAGGTTCTTTTGACATTTCATGGAGAACTAGGCAAGATGAGGTACAATATGTGTGCATATTTCAGTATGTTATGTATTTTCTTACGCTTTTATCCTTTCAGGAGTCACTGTCATTTTGAAGGAATCATTCCTTCGAAAAGTTCTAAATACATGAAAGACAAACTTCAAGATTTGTTTTGAGCAAAACAGAGTTAGAAATACTTGCAGAGGTAGCCAATTCCTTCCTGATAGGAACTTCACAGAACTGAGACACTTCTTTAACACATTTTCTATACCCCTTGAAATCTGTCAGGTGTACAGCACCTGGCTGTAGTCACATAATCAGACTATAACCCTAATGTCATGTGGAGTTATGACTGGGAACATTTTGCCGCAAAGTCTATCAAGGGTGCAGGATGAAAAAGTCAACTCAAAGCCTTACCCACCCACAGCTACCCAATTTCTACATTCCAAACAACAAAGAACAGAGCCTGAAGACAGGGCTATAAAACTATTATTTTCATGCTAAATTCTAATATTCTTATTTGCAGTATGCTGGTTTCAGTAATGAACAGAGTGCTATAATTTTACTTCATCCAGCAGTATTCCATTATTGTTGATGGAAACAACTTTGCCTCCGAAACAATTTTATATCGGAGTGCCATAATTACATTTATAACTATTTAGTAAACCTACTTATACACCATTATGATATTAGCGCTTGTTGGACAGAATGTCTGAAGCCTCAGACACTTTATCATAAGCCTGTGATTATGACTGTTTTTCAGAAATTCTCATTAGGAATGTAGGCAGCTCCATAAACCTTTTGATAATGTTATCTGATCCATTATTAAATTTTTTGCTGCTATTATCAAATTAATAACCTAATTTTTCTTATTCTCCACCGTTTTTTCTTATACCTCAAAGTTTTGGGTTAAATATACAACCCACAGTATTCACTTTTTTTATGGAATCAAATTCCATCTTCACAGCACTACCTTAGGAAACAAAGATAAATATAAAACACTAGAAATAGCTCAAAATTATATATCTGGCCAGATAACCAGCTTAATACAATATTTTACTATATTATTAGGTGACAATCTTTTTTGAGATTATGAAGTAGGAACAAGAATCACAGCCATAAATGACTTTGAGTGAAACTTTTTTTAAGAAGTTTTTTCCCAGTAAAAATATGCAGCATTTATTTATTTGTTTTACTTCAAATTAAACTATTTTCTATTAAATTGCATGTAGAAAAGGCATCAATGCAGTAAAGAGCCCAGTTACAGTAAGCTAATGATTAAAGGCTGAGGCTGGGTTACCACAGTCTGATGGCTGGCTGGAGAGGTTTTCATTCCTATCTTCTCTGTTCTCAAAAACATCATGAGCCACAGATAGAGCCATGAATATTACAATAAACCCACAAACACAAAACCAAACCCAAAAATAGTTATATGGTAAAATTCTGGGTTAAGTAATAGCAAAGACAGAGTTACTCTTGAGATTTCAAAAGCAAAGGTATCAATGATTCCTTATATTCATGGATTAGATAACTTTGTCCTTTTGTATCCTGCCATGTACTGTAATCTTATTTGATTTTAGACAATCAAGAAAATTCCATTCTAAAATAAAACTCCAACATGGTCGCCTTTTTTTTTTTTTTTTTTTTACTTTTTTTGGTCCAATATAACTAAAATTTATGGCAATAAACAACCTATTTGGAAAGCATAGAAACCAGTCATCAGTCATCATCTTAGAAGTATTAAAACCAAGAAAGGCGAATTTTCTTTAAGCTAACCTGTGCCATTATAAGAGATTAACTCATTTCCAAAGTTTTGTGTGGCCTGTAATAGTCCACCTATGGCTTCTGTAAACAATGTTTTAATATACCATTGTTAGATCTGGGAAGTTGCAATTTGGTTTACATGTCAGTATTCGTCAACAAAGCACAAAACTTCATCTGGAGAAATAGAGCATGAAATCACTTTCTCACCCTGCTTCTGTGCATCATACCTAACAACACTGAAACTTAAAAAAACCCCACACCAATATTTAAGTGGTGTAAAGATCAGTTGTCAGATTATTTTCTCAACTCAATATCAAATCCAGAAGTACACACACTTCTGTTAACGGCTAGAAATCTGAACACTTCATTGCAACTGCTACATTACCTTTACCTTCTATTTTTCATAATTAAAAACAAAAGCTAAAAGAACCTCTAAAAATTAGCATGTTTAAATCCTACACATCTATGAGAACATAGGAAGAAATAGAGACAAATTTCAGTTGTCTCAGGATGAAGAGCCATTGACTAGTGAGAAGCACTGTGGGCCACTGAAGACTTAAATGAGTAAAAATACTATCTGGCTTCTGAGAAAAGTGGGCTAAGCAAAACTAACAGTCCTACAAAATTCATTGGGAGGTTCATGCAGGCTTCCAGAAGAAGCACACAGTACTATTCCTCTTTCTACAACTTTAACATCAGTAGAGATTCATCAAACTAGCCATCTTTCACTTCTTTTAGAACCTCACTTGTAATTTGGCACAGCACAAGTGAACAAATGATGAAAATGTGCTGTTTACAAGGCAGTATTTTGATTTAGGAAGAGAGCTATTCACAAGGCTTTTGGTTTAAGACATCAGATATCCAATTACAATAAAAAAATGAAAAGTAATGTTCTGGACCAACTTGCTTAAGCAGTTGAAGAACTATTTCGGGTTTTTTATTTACCAACATCCTGCAACTCATAGTTCTCCATTTCCTGATCTGGCAAGATGCAGCTGTACCAAGAGAAAGCCTTTCTTAGTTTACTCCTTTATGTGAACATTACAATGTATGGAAAAATCACAGTTCAATCCTTTCTTGCTTCTACATCTTCCATCCAGGGCTTCCAATCAACTCTATCTGGTTTATGAAAAAAAACCACTCAAACCCCAAAATTATCAAAAAGCACACAAAAAACCCCCAGTGACAACAAAACCTAACCACTGAAGAAACTTAGCTATTGAAAGAAATCCAGGGCACTTAAAGGAGATCTAGGGTCTACTTACTACAGAAGCCACTTAAAGGCTTTCAAAATTCTGGAAGTTTTTTTCATCCAAGGAAAGAAAAGGTCTCAGATGAAGGCTCCTATCACCTTATTAAAAGATGACTTAAAGGTTGCACTTAAAAGTATAAATTTAAATTAAAGTTTCTTCATTTGTAGCTGCTGATTCAGGCCTTCTTTGGCTAGCACAGCTGAAAAGAAAGACTTATCAGTCAAACAGCTCTGTTCTTGTCTTCTGCTTTCTGTTCAAGTTTCCTCTGCCCTGTCTTTTTCCTTTAATTCTTTGCTGCTTCTGTTTACTCCCTCTATCTTTTCCGTAATTATTGAAGGAAAAAGAGATAAAGTAGGTTTTAATCTCTACTCCATATTTCCCTAAAATAAGAGGGAAACTATTGTCAAAAAGGGATAGAGACTGGATACTGTGATTAGCTGAAAATTCTTGTCATCTGCTCCAGCGATGGAGCCATAATTGTTATTGCTTCTTGCCTGGGAGAAAGGTATAAAATTGTGGATCTTCCCTGATGCCTCTTGCATCTTTAAACAGACTGCTTTAGTCACCAAGGTGCTCAGGCTGGACCCATCCTGAACATTTAATTCATGTTCAAAGAGGGAATCTCTAGCACAGTTGTAAACACAGCTAACATTTTTGTGGGGATTTTAAGGTTAAGGTGTTCACACATAGCTTCAAATCCCTAATGTAACTTGGAACTTGTAAATTTTGAAGGAGATGAAAAGATAAACATAGGAGGAGTTAATAATACAAAATTCAGGCTCTTTGCATTGGATCATTAAGCACAATTAGTTGCAGCACCCTTGTTACAAGGCAATAAGAGTAAGCACTTCAGATGCAATAAAAGGCAGTACATCACTGATAACCAATCTATATTCAGCTTACTACCACCTGTAAATGCAGGCAATATGGTTCTTTTAAAGAGGCTTGGGAAGTGGCTCCCAGGATACCTTCAGGGAATGTGTACTTTTTGAATTAATTAATCACTGGATGTCATCACTGCTCCACTCCACTGCATATGAAACAGCACTTCTCTGGCACTTGAAAATCTTAGTCAGAAGGAGGTTCAAGTAAAACAGTTTAAGATAAATATAACTTCAGTGCAAGAGAGATTAGCAGGAGTTAATTCCAAATGGAAATGAGGAAAATATCAGTGCAGCTTTCACACTGCAGATGAGTTTCCTTCATTATTTGCATTATTTTCATGCATATGAACTTAGAAGATTTTCTTTCTTTTTTCCTTTTAGTAATATATTGAGTGAATGCTCTTTTGGGGAGGTGATCTTGGCAGACACATATTGCAGGAATAAAAGTTTTTTAAGTTCTCTACCAATGTACGTTGGCCCTAAGATCCTTGCCAATACAGCGGTTTACAGTGAAGAAAGACAACATTTTTTAAAACAGAGGTCTTTTTTTGTCATATGTACAAATAGAGGTAGGACAGCAAAGCATGAATTTTCACTAGTGACCCTAAGGCAGAATGTGAACCTAGGTCTCCAGAGGGGAAAGGGTAATGCACTAACCTACTGCACCACCAAGTCCCCTTCACTTCCCAATTATCACAGAGCCTCTCCTGCTGCTGTGACATTCTCCTTGCCACATAGGTCAAAAAGTGAGTTACTGTCAAAAGTGATTAATCTATCAGCTGGCTCAGGAATTCCATAGAATAAAATGAGTGGTGCTTGTCCCAAGTATGGTTGCAATACTACAGATTTACTTTCAGGCTTTTTATATCTGAAATCATGACTGTTTTCTCTTTCATATAATATCATGTCCTATCAGATTTAGAGACATCTTGTAAGAGGGAAAAACCTCTGTGTTATCTTTTTCATAATTAATTTCAGGTTTATAGGTACTACAAACCAAAGACCTCTGCTGAAATCCCTTTATTGCTAGTGCATAAGATGATGTATGAGAGGTCTGTTTCTAAATATGTAGCCATATTATAAATGTGATCCAAATACATTTTTGGGTTTTTTTCTAGCACACTTTCTAGTAATAAAAAAAAGTAAGCTACTTATGAACTCAGAAAAGCAACATATATTTAAAACTCAAAAGGTCATGATAGTTCTTTTCCTCCCTAACTTCCTTATATCCTGCAGAACATAAAAATAACTTTCAAGTGACCCTCTTCAATGATTCACAAGACTAGCTTAGTTGTACAAAATCCTCAACTTTCGTGCCCTGATTAAAATCATATTTTCACACTTAACAGATTTTCTCTAATGTTGAAAAGTCATTTTCCCAAATACACTTTCAATAATATGAGATTTCTCTTCCTTGAAGGATTTAATAATTTAGTACTACAGATTAAACAACACTGCATGGTTTCAACCTGTGAACCCTTTTTCCTCCCTTTTTAAGGTTATTCACTCCATTTTGCCTCAAAGTGTCACACAAGTTTACTAAAGATGCTAAATATTTATGAAGTTCTTGGCCTCAATGGTATGAGTCAGTGAGCACAAAATTAGGTGTTTAACAGATTAATCAAAGTCTCAATTTTATACCAACAGTTAGTTGTGGTTATTTTGGTGTCTAAAGACTTTCCTTTATCCTAAACTTACAGACACCTTCCAGCTCCACTTCAGGATGAAAACGAACAAACAATACCAACCAAACAAACAAAACCCCAAAGCAAGCACAAAGCTTACACAATTTAACTGTAGTACTTTAATACACTTGCTCATTCTGACTGTTCTGTAAATAAGGTAAATCAGGATGCTGCAATAAAAATTTGCCTCCAACTTCAAAACAATTCCACACAGGGCTCTGCCAGCAGCATTGATCCAACTGCGGTGGTGTCAGTGCTGCGTCATCACTGCCCTGCCAATCCTTTGCATTTGCTTCATGCAGACTTAGTGGGTGTGGAATAACTGTCATAAAAATATTAATTTGCCTTTTTCCTAAATATTTCTTCAAAACAAGTTCTGTAAATTTGCTGGGTATTGATCACACAGACATTTTACAATTTTACCTTTATGTCTGTTCATCAGACATCAACTAACTAATGAACTGTTGCTAAAACACCCAGCGGAATCACAGAACCATTGGGTTTGAAAGGACTCTTAAGATCATCCAGTTGCAAGCCCTCTGCCATGGGCAGGGACACCTTCCACTCATATTATGTAATGTTGATACATCAATCTTTAAATTACAGTATTTTAAAGGAAACTTTAATTTTATGTATTACATGCTGTTTACAACCAAGACGTCACTGCAAAACTGATTCACAACAGAAAGAAAAGGAATAATTGCTTAGACAAAAATAACATAGCAAAGACCTCAGGTGCAATTTCCTTAAAAATCCACCACATTTCGCTTTAAAATATCTAATGCTAATGTTTTGGTCTGAAAAATATGCTGTAATTAGCTAGAACTACATAGTAAAATAACTTCTTAAAGAAGTTTCAAAAGCTACTTTTTTTTTAATCAGCTGAAATATGTAGATAATGTGTTGTTTTGATTGTCTATAATATTTAGCCTTCATCAGCTGCACAGAGATTTGCTGTGATTTAAAATACCTAGAATTTCAGCTAACAACATGGAGTTTCTTTGGAAGAAGGAAAACATTTTAAAATAGCAATTACCACTGTAATTGCAAATAGCTGAAAGTTTTTGAATGTTTGATGGTCTGATTCTAGGCTTGATTTGCAACATCGTTCTTGATTGCATTCCTCTGTAAATCTTCTGTTGACATTTAGGGTTTGTTTGTCATGGTGGAGTTTTTGTTGTTGCTGTTGTGTTTTGGGGGGTTTTTTTGTTTGGTTTGGTTTTTGTACTACCAACATTGGTAGAAAACATCATCTAAAAATTGGGGAAAGAGTAAGTGAAGAGAATAAGGGAGGATGAAAGTAAAGACAAAGAATTAAAGGTCTTCCACATGAATATTCCATCTTTTTCCAGAATGCTTGCAGAATATATTCAAAGGGGTTCTTCTAAGCAGATTTTATAAAGAAGTTATCAAATATTTTTAGTGGGAATCAAAATATCGATAATTGCCCTAATAGATTCCTTTTAACTGCTATACTTTATTTCATTTCACTTCAGAAGGGAAACAAAACAAAACTAGATCATCAGCTCCAGCTCCCTCCTGTCTGCTTCCAGTTCAAAGGAAGGCAGTTCTTCCTTATGCTGAATGGCCGTAGTCTTAAATGCATAGTGCATATCCATCCATAACTTTCCCCTGATCAAGTTTTTGGAAAATCTAATTGCTTGGTACCATCAATGGCATTGATAAGAACCATAGTAATTACAATTAGCAGGAGGAGATCTGTGAAAGGTTTCACAGAATTTTGAAAGGACTTTGGTATCACTAATAGCATGCAATTTGGAAAACTCTTTCATATTTGATAGTACTTCATGCATTTGTATTTTTACTTCTCAGAGAGGGTAACTACTCATGGAGTAGTGTATGCCAATTTAGCAAGAACAACTGACTATTCCCAGTGTTCATAATACAGATTACAAAATAATATCAATATACATAGAGAGTATACATTATATTTTACAATGTTTCAGTATTTAATAACCACAGAGAGACTAAAGGAAATCATAGAATGACTAAGGGCATGTCAGAGACAAATGAAAGTGTTTTGGGATGCACAGTCTGATAATTCATCTTTTATGACTGGTTAAATTCTAAAAAAATTCCTTTCACTCTCCTTTTTAAATTCATTTTTTTAAGCACGTTCACATTTTTATATATTTGCCCTTTAGACATTTTAGGATTGTCTGATGGAATAAGACAAAAATGGCATCTTTCGGAAAGTTACGTTTCAGTGTCAACATCTTAAATATTTTCCTTCTTTCTTTTGTAAAGTTTCATGTGAGTGAAATTCAAAAGTTGAAGAAACTTTTTTTAATTGCCTCACCTTCAGTTTTGTAAACTGCATGTGACAGATTGAAAATCAGTTTTTTGTTTACCCTTACCTGAAAGGACAGGAACTTATAGTTTTTCAAGCCTGCAGTGGTAAATTTGAACAAAGTTTTGCTCTCCGTAACATTTTGTCACTGTTTTTAGTATTTGTCCGAAAACCTTTAATAAAAAAACAGACAGAGAACATCCCACCTGTTTTGAAAGTAATGCCATTATAAGCCAGGTATGGTAATTATTATCTTCAGGGTTATGAAATTTGCTGAGCATATGGCAATTTACATTTACTTAATTACATGTAGACTTAATTAATTGGTAAGTTTACCTGTATGTTTACTAATATTTGCTCTACTTAAAAAAAAAAAAAATCAACATGTTAAGGGTTAACATTAGAGCACAATAGAAATATGTTCTTTGATAGGAGAAAGTATATTAAAAAATCCTAGTCGTGGGTGCCTCTTACTACTATACATACTTCTAAGAATTCAAAGGAGCAGCCTAAAAGGTTTAAATAGTTTACCAGCTGGTAGTGGATGTTTATGGAAGGACTTTCAGGAATCACATATTTTCTAAACTGTTGCTCTTGAACATCTGAAAATAGGTATTTTAAAATTGGACTGCTGTATAATACCCAGAGCCATGCTCTTGGTGGCGTGTATGGCCCCTCATAAATTTATTTTGTAAGAAATAATAGATAGTTCACCAAAAGCTTGAAAAAAACCCCTTTAAATACACCTAAATTCATTGGGATTACATAACAGAGGCAACCCTTCCTGTAAAAAGAGATCAT
Source organism: Ifrita kowaldi (assembly GCA_013398055.1). Taxonomy (NCBI): domain Eukaryota; kingdom Metazoa; phylum Chordata; class Aves; order Passeriformes; family Cinclosomatidae; genus Ifrita; species Ifrita kowaldi. The sequence continues at coordinate 595,185 of VZRS01003909.1, read as the reverse complement.
GCATTTGTACCAATTACAACAGTTGCAAAATAATGAAACAGATGTAAGAGAGTACGTTTAAGGATCACTAAATTCTAAATGTCCTCATGATCAGAGGACATTACTCTCTTTTTTTGGGTTTTTTTTTTAATAAAGAGGAAATAATAATGAAGGGGTTTTTTTCCCCAAGGAACATTTCCAGAGAATCCCAAATAAGATTTTCTTATGCTTTCCTCATCCATACAAAGCTTATAAAGCATGTTGCAATCATACATGATTTTCTTCTTTTAGTCTCCTATATCTATGTAGTTTTGAATCTTTTCTTCTTTTGTTTTCATAATTTTATATAGGTTTCTTTTAGTTTATATGAATATACAGTATCTGGTAAAATGGGATCCAGATGGTAATGAATTTTTCATACTAGATAATAAAAAGTCATGTAATAACACCAGTAACATGACAGAGCCCTCAGTCTAAACTGTTAACTCCTCTTTTCCCTGAAAAAGGTGCACTGCATCAAGTTTAACAATGTGAGAGCTGCATTTTGTTAGTTAATGCCCTCTGTGGACAACTATATACAATTAATTCACCACCCAATTACAAAACTGGGAAATTTTCCAACTCCTTCACCTACAGACCACACTAGTGCCACAGTCCTCTTGGCTCTCTTCACAGAGATCTTTGTAACACCTTGCACGTGCAGTAAGGCAACTTTACTTTTAATAACATCCAATCAGCCTGTCGAATCAAATTATTGTCCCAGTGACAACTCATAAAGACAGCTTGAACACACTGTGAGTCAGGAGTAATAACTGATCTCTTGAGTATTTTTTTTTTCCCATGCTATGAACTTTGTGCTTCAAATGAGTATATCCCAGCTATACTTCAGAAAGATCAGGCACAGCCACTTCAAAGCCCAGTGACTGCAATATGGTCATGCTATAAGAAAGACCAGTTCATATCCAGTTCCTCAGAATTCCTCACCAATACACTTTATTAATGTGCTTAAATCACAGGCTTTGTGTGGCAAATGTGTAGGTGAATTTGTATTTAGGTTAGTAACAGTTAGGATGCAGTCACAGACTTTCCTTCAAATAATCCATGTAAGAAATATTCACATCTTCTTTTGACCTTACCAAAAAGCTTCCTTGTTTTCATGATGGAAATTGTCATTCAATTTTAAAACTTTTTCTATGAGATATCACAGACATTCATATATTTTTATGTGTCCATTTCAAAAAAAGGAAATACCATGTCTAAGCTTCTGAAAAAATATTAGTCCCTATATACTTTTTTCATGGTTTTTTTCCAGAAGTTGTTTTTTTTCTTGAAGTTCTTAAGCAGTTCATAATGTGATTTGTAATTTTCTTCTATAAATTGCATGTCTTCTAGGACATGAATGTGAAAGACATAGAAATTAGTATTTTTTATTACTGAGCTGTTTCTTTCCATCATAGAAGGAGAAAGAGACATTGTTGGCCAAAAGTCAACATTACAAACAGTTTAAATGTGAACCCTACAGAAGGGAAAAAGCTTGCTGGCAGATTTCTTAAAAAGAGATCTTCCTAGGTAAATTATTTCTTTGCTGGTCTTTAGCACAGAATAGTGTAGGTTCCAAAAAGCCTCCCTGCATATTCCCTCCTGTCCTTCCCAGATAAAATTGAGTCTAAGATCAATTTTTTTTTTTTTTATATATAGAAGAATAAGATCAACCTTAAAAATGCCATGAAATCAAGAGGATTTTGTAGTGTGGCTACAATGCAGTGTGACTTTCTTTAGGCAGGACTAAAAATCAAATCAGAAAATTAATTTTTCTACAGAAATAACAAAAGATTCACTCTCATCTTTATAACTTCTAATGGGCACAGCAGACCACTCACACATAAAATAGTCAAGATTGCTCTTATAATAAATAAAAAAGTAATTTAAAGTGATAATTTATATCAACATGCATATGTGGATAAAATAAGGAAAGAGTAAGAGTTACAAAGCAAGTGAGGCATCTGAAGTGAAACTTGGATCAAATACTTTTATGTAATGTGAAGATGCAAAAATAGATACATAAATACATAAAACTTTTATCACTAATCACTAAGTCACCTAGGGTCCTGCTTCCATACATCTCTAAAGGTACACCAGACCAACCAAAGTCAGGACTTTGTTACCTAAACCTGACTTAAATTCTCAGACTAAAAAGTTCCCTGATATATCGTCACTGGAGCAAACAAGTTCCCTTTCCAGGCATTCCAGAAGAAGCCCTGGCACCTGACCGGCTGTGATGGATTCCCACTGAAGTTCTCCATGTATCAAACTTTTAGTATGCAATGTGGAGACTCACATGGTCTAAGTGCTTTCATAGCTCCAATTCCCTGAATAAACTCTTACATGCATATTCAAAACAACCCTAAAAGCTTTCAGCACAGCAACCATGGGAGATTCTCTTTTAGGCAGCAAAATGTGAGTTACAGCGTTGGCACTTCACTCATCAATACCAGCCATTAATTTCCAGATGAGTTTATTTTTGTGCTATTATCAACATATCCTATATTCATAGACAATAAAAATAGCATTTAGGCTTAATGGGAACAGCATACTTACAGGATATGAATTAACTATTGAGAAGAAAAATACTATTGCTGACAGAATTCCCCAACACTTACCCTCACAAAAGGCACTATCAGCATATGCAAAGAAGCTCAAAAAGATTCCACATTGCTAATATGGAACTAGTTTATCCTGCAAATACACAGTGTCCCCTGCTGTGATGAAAGGAGACATGCCCAACACATTAAAGTTGTGCTGAACAAAGAAAGAGGTTTTAAGAAAAGACCCAACTGTTATAAAAGTACAATCCTAACAGCTCGAATGATTACCAAGAAAAGCAATACAGCCTTGATATTTAAATTCACCCTCAATTTGATAATGAAAAAAAAATGCGTAAGAAGGAATCAGTGTCATATATTATGAGAATTATATTATTTGCTTATGAAAGTAACCATCATAAGTCAAACAACCAAAATTTTCATAACCATCTTCAGTCATTTCACAACACACAAATCTGCAACTTGTCTGCAAGTGTGTACCCCTGCCATACAAACAGAAATTACTTCAGCCGCTCACTGAATTAAAGTCTCATGTAAACACTAAAATACATTGGTTAAGGAGATATGCTGAAAGATCAGTTGATAGTGTACATCAAGCAAACATTAGAAAGAAATGGGGTAGATAGACAAAAATAATTTTAAATTTCAATATACCATTCAATATTGCAATAATCAGGAAAAAATCCTATAAACTATGAGAAATTCATACACATATGGTCAGTAATTGTAAAACACTCCAAATGTTTTTATAGTGATTTTGCAATTTTTAGTACAAATTTGCTAATAATCATGACCAGAGGTGTTTTTTTAAGCTACACTGCAAAAAAAATTCACTTCTCAAACTTTCAATTGTCTAATTGCAAAAATGTCAGAATTCATTTTCAAACTAAATTAGGGGTCTTCTAATACTAATATTTCATACTAATCCCACTTCTAATTTCAAAGCATGAATTATTGAAAAATAATTTTGATGGATAATTCTAAATCAAGTTCTACCATCAGCTCTTCTGGGGCTGAGAATAAATTTTAATTGTAACGCTCAGTATCTTTCCATAAAAATTATTCATTTTCATACAAAAAGAAGAAAAATACTAAGCCATAAAAATCTACCAATAATATTTTTCAATTTAATAAATGCTTTTTCCATGGTGTTACTTCTTTTTCTACTTCAATTTAGAAAAAAAAAAAATTCAAAAAATCAATATATTTACCACCTCTGCAGAAATTCTATATCTGATAATTTGTGCAAACTAAGCCCACTGAAAGCATCCAGCTCAAATTTTTCAACTTATTTATATCTGACTTTTTTTTTTAACCTTGTTTTTCCTATTCTGCGCAGCATTGCAGGTCTTTAGAAGAAAACAGCCTTCAGAAAAAGGTGGAGTATATGCTCATTATTAAATACCTTCAGCATTACATATAGTGATATCTATCAAGCGTAAGAAGCCAAATAGTAAGAAATGTTACCACAAACTAGCCTTGAGAACATATTAATCTAATTAATTAACTGAAGATAAGTCTCCACACAGCTGTTCAAGAAGTTCAAGTAGTTAGAGGAGCATGACGCATCGGAAACAACAGCTGCATTCTTTCTTATCTTGCTGTCTTGGATATTATACATTTTCAGGATTGCGCAGCTTTGCCAGTTCTGACAGTCATATCTGATTCTTGGTTTTGCCTCAGCAAAACTGTGGTACCCATGAGTAACCTTCTTCCCCAGTTCCCTCTGAGGGTCTGCTTCTTGCTCCCTGATGACACCAGTGGTGGCCTCATTGCCTTGGTGTCTGACTGTTCAGGCAGCCCTTGCTGCTCTAGCAGCTGCTCCTGTCTCCTCAGGGAAACCTCAGGAAGAGTATATTGATTCAGCTAATTCATTTTAGGATAGCAAACGATTTTAATGGAGGAAAGATTTGTCATGATATACATGCTCAGTCTGATTGGGGAATGGATTAAGGTCCCATTATCAAAAAGAGACTGCTTTCAAGAAAACCTTTTTTCAAATGGCATGACCCAAATTCACAGTCCAGAAAGTGTGGATGACAAGGCTTTCCCTTTGCATGAGCAATGATTTCATTGCACTATCACTAACAGCTCTGTTTTCATGTGATCAAGAAAAGGAGATATTTCCAGCTTTAAAATATGACATATACTAATTGCAGGAAGACTAAACCAACACCTTTCTTTTAATAAGATAACTGATGTGCTTGAGGATATACATCCATCTGGATTTCAGCAAGGTATTTCATAAAACACATGTGAAAAAGTTAGTTAAAGCTGAAAACACTCAGGCAAGCAGTGAAATTGAAAGGTGTATAAGGATTGGCTAAAGAAGAAATGGCAATAGGTTATTCTGAAAGGTAAAACATCAGGCTGAAAGACAGTTACCAACCAAGATGCAAAATTACATGCAAGTTATTTATAAATTGGAAATTTAAAAAATTCGATTGGAAAAGTAAATAAGCTTCTAAAAGAAAGTCCAAGAGAAGATTTCTATCAGAAAAAAGCAAAAACTTCTAAGACAGACTTTGCTAACTTTATGATGATGATATGAGAAAACTGGAGACAAAGAAGGTCCCCGTTGGTATTGGGTTTCCAGGTTTGTCACTTCTTGTATTCTTTTACCAAATTCTGTTCTCTTAACCATCAGTGTATCACCACTTTCTGAAAGTAGCCCATGCTTTCTTAAGACATGTTTATCCCTAAATTACCTGATTTGAATTCCTCAAACTAATATTCCTCACACTAATAGTCTTATATCACTCAGGATCCATTGTAATAAGGTCCTTCACTCTCAAAAGTCCATTTAAGCCATTTGCAGTGAAAAAGTAATCAGTGCATTCCTTCACTACCTCTAGCTTGATTGTTGTACCTGTTCTCCTCTCATTCTTATTAGTTGCCCTTCACAATTTGGCATCATTTCCTCCTGCTTTGCAGTTTTTTTCTTAATAATTATTAATACTTGTTAACACTGTTTTTCTTAGCAAATATGAGGAATGTCAATAGCAATGACTCATACTTTCACATACATTACCTGCCAGATTCACAGTTCAACTTTTTTTAAAAAAATATTAATAGTACAGATTTGTGAGAAACTAAATAAATCAGAAGTATACATAAGCCTTTCTCCTATGTCCTCGCCAACCTTAAAAAAAAAAGCACTAAAAATGTAGTGGAGCACAAAATTATTGGGTAAATATTCTGGTATTGTACTCTCCATTTGCATATTCTGGGTTTATCTGAAGTTCATCATGCCTATTTCTGGACTTAGTGTATATGAGTACGACATGTATAATCAACCTCTAAACCAAATTTCTTTCCTGCTCCGTGGGCAGGTGTTCCGCAGGCAGCTGTTCAGCATGTGAACTGAAAATTAAAAAATATCCTTACCTTTTAGGTGGATCTGTGATAAGGCTTTGCTCTGCTGGAAATTGCTCTCACAGACATCATGCACAAGCCTTACAGGCTAAGAGACCAGTACCTAATAAAAAATTCAAAGTCACTGCACGTAATAGGTAATGAAGTGCTGGTTCTAGGCAGCAGCACAGGAACTTCAGGTGTTTGCTTAATATTCACTAAGCATATTCTGAAATAGTCCATGCACATTTTCAAAAATTTCTTTCACATAATGCCACACTTTTTTCGATCCTATAAAAGACATTTGTTCAATAATATCCACTAAGTAGCTGGGCCTGGGGAAAAGGTATCATTTGCACAGGAGTATTAGAAAGACATTTAGTAGAAAATGACGTATCATTGAATGCAACATTCCAGAATACTGTAAGGCAAAGCAAATTAATGTTTCCATTACTCATATTTCATTTGCAAAAGAGAATTTGAATTATTAATTTAAACATATTTAAAGCCTAAACAGTGCAGCTAGAAACACATGAAGAGGTTAACATATGCAATGATCACATACGTACATTAAAAAATGGAGTGTAGTTAGTGACTTTCTGAAATAGTAAAATAACACACCAAATAAAAGATATGTTGTGGTTTTAACAACTAATTTTTATTTTTTTTTTACATTTCTAATCACTTAATTTTCAGAATTTTTTGCCACCTAACTGTTATATACCGTAAACTTCTAATGGATGGTTAAGTACAGAAAAACTGAAATACAAGGTGAAGAAAGAAGTAAAACTATATAGTAGGAAAACTATAGTATGAAAGAAATTGGGCTGTACTGAGATTCCCACCTTTTATGAACAATAAAACCTAAATGTATGGTTCAAAATTTTAAAGGTCTTTAAAATAGTCATTCACTTCTATAAAAATATACATTGGTTTGGTTTCTAGAAAGATGTTTTTATATAAAATAGCTTTCTGAAAAAAATTATTTCAAAATATTAAAAAATAATATCTAAAAGAATAGGCTGAATCTGTCATTCTAGCTCCATCAGAACAGCCTCTTCCTTGGAAAGAAACCCTCTAACACCGGTAAGTCTCCTTTGCAGTCTGTGAGCAGCATGGATGGATGTAGCCTTAAAACATCTTTAGGACAATGTATAGTGCACACCTCCTTTCTTCATAATCCATACTAAAATATACGTAGACTTTGGCATAATTCCCAAAGTTAGTTAGGGGCACAGTTTCCCTCACATAAAATTTGGAGATCCAGGAACTATTTGTCTCCTCCCAGAACGCATTGAACCTTCTCATTGACTTCTTGTGTTCTTCTACAAGCAAGAAATTTAAGAAAATACACAAATGTGCATGTGTGTCCATGTGGATGTGCCTGAGTGAACATCAATGGAGAGAAAACCACCTAGCAAAAAATTAGGAATAAATTTTTTTAGGAAGAAAAAATAGAATTGATTTGACTTAAAAATATTCGGGCAACAGAAGGACTGTTCTTAAACTCTTGGATTGCTTTCCAATGTCCAGTACTATTCCTCACTTCTTCTCAAGGGAGAGTGAAAGAATCGCCTATCTTTCTTGAGAGACAGAACCTTGAAAGACAGATAATGACCATTCCGATGCAAGACCACAAACTCTGAAAACTTGATATGTAAGTTAAGCAATAATTTCAGGGATGTGACTCTTGTAAAATGGTTATGTTCCCCCATCTTACTAGGACATCTTTCAGTGCTAAGACAACCCTGATGCTCACACAGGTAAGACTCATACAGAAGAAATGCCATAAGAGAAAAACACAGGAGAAAATGCAGCATATCCATCAACAATCAAACATGGGCCAGGCACAAGAAATATACCCAAGCCAGTTCAAATACAGGTAGAGCACTATTGTAAGTCTATTTTTGCATGCCCGTTTAAATTCTGTAAGCCTCCATAAATGCAGTTATCATTACCATTGTTGCCTTATCATTCTCAGTGATTGCTCTCTTTCAGTCAAGTACAAAGGCAGGCTGAATATAAATGTTTTGTCATAAAACTGCTATTCAAACAATAAAAAGGGTTATAATAGTACTAAAAAAATCACCCCCAGGGCTGCAGCACAGACTGGTAGTATGCATATTCAGGCAGCACAAAGCAGTTCTAGTCACATACTTCTACCCACAGGAACCCTTCCACTGAATCCATACTTAATATCAGTGTGTTCCCAAAAATGATCCAGATATTACCAGGTAGTCAAGATAGACGAAACATTTTGGAATGTCATTCAACTAGAGGAACGTAGTTTAATAATACTGCGAATTTGTGTTGAATTCAGCAAATATCAACAAATTTAGTTAGTCTTTAATTTTTAAAAAGAAAAATGCTTCAATTACGTTTTCTGCCTTTATCCAAAAATGTTTTTGTTGGTCCCAGGTCTAGCCATGTAGTGCCACCCAGGGGCCAACTGCAACATGCTTCAACACTGCCATCTTACCAAATAGCCTCAAAAAAAGCATTATGCAATGCACCCCAGACTGTCTTCTGCACAGGCTTGAGTATTCTTTTTAAAATGTCTTAGATGTTATAGTATCTTTTTTTATTCCTTTTTTTTT
>VZRS01003909.1:396995-586635 GCA_013398055.1 Ifrita kowaldi | reverse complement strand
TTTTTTTTTTTTTTCTTTTGTAGCATAGAGACAGGAGAGGTAGGGTCAGGTCAGGCAAGGAAGGGTGAAAGAATATGTAACAAGCCAGGGACCACCAAAACAGACTAATTACTCCCATAGAGTGACCGGATGGTTATCTGATCAAGAAGGAAAAAAAAACAGGAGGAAAAACAAAGAAAGAAAAAAAGAAAAAACCCCACAGGTAGAATTTAAAACAAAAGGTTTATCAGCACCAAAAGCCCACTGCCCTGGGTAAATGTGCTTCCTTGCAACAATAAAGACAAATAAAGTACTAAAAAAGGATAAAGCAGGAGATTACAGACCTAGCTGTGGTTTGATAAATGGCACTCTACTCCACTCTGCTTATTGTGTACTTCATACCTAGCTCTTGAATATGGAAGAGAATTTTATTAAAGATTTAGCCACGGTGGTGGTGGTGACTGGCTCACAGTAATTTTCCTACAAAGTAGTTTAATCTATCACAGGGCAGACAGTGCACCTTCTTACCATGTATCATATCTGTCTATTGAGTAAGTGCTATCCAAATCCAATTTCTTTTCATTTTTGGAACCTGTGATGCATATTCAAGATACATTTTCTTTTTGTCTGTGGCCTAAATTAGGTGCTTTATAAAGAAAAAATAAAAAAGAAAAAAAATCCAAGTAATAAAAAAGACTGGACATTTTCTTTTTTTTTTTTCTGAGACTCACTACAGTGCTAATGATGCAAAACAATGGGCATGTATGGTTGGCTGTCACTGCACTCACAACACTGTCAGTGCACAGCCCCACCTCCAAATGCTGGCCCCAGCTCTTACAGGTGAAACTTATAAAATAGCTGCAATAAAGCCCTAACTTGCTATGATATTTCAATGCTTATTTTCTATATTTAAATAAAATAATAATCACTGTGCTTTTTGTTTTATTGAATGATCTGAGGCTGGAAAAGTTGTTGGTTCAGGCAATCAAAAACAGAGTCTAAGCATTTAGAAATTACAGAATTTTATTTTGTCCCCGCAACGAAATCTAAGATACAGCTTCTGAAAGTTTCTTCATTTTAATTGTAAATTACTCTGTAGGATTCACCAAGACTCTAAGAAATTAAGTACTTCTGATAATTTCTCAGTTCTGACAAGTATTTCCTCCCAGTCTGTGGCTTTTGGTTTGGGGACAGGGGAATTTTTCCATTTCCTTACTTCTGTGGGTCTGCTGAGAGTGTTTGTCAAACTGAGAGAGAAATTAAAGAGATCTAACACAAAACAGTTACATCTAAACACATTTCTTTTGGAAACTGCTGTTAATATAGAATACAGTAGTTCTCCAGATCTGAGCATGAAGCACATCCAAGCATAAAATATACAGGTAGTTGAACAAACATTTCAGGGGCAACTAAAGGTGACAGAGTCAGTCCTTTGTGATTTGTATCCTCTGTGTATCACAGTCTGATTAATCCCCTTTGTTAAACCAGTACATAAGATCAGTGCATGTATCTCAAGGTGATAATCAGAACATTAAATCTAATAACGCTTGAATTTATGCCTGCTACGATGTGGGTGATTACCAGATGTTAAATTTACTGTGCTAAGAGAAAATAAACTTATATATATGCCTGGATTTTACCTAGAGTAGTTTCCAAAGGGCAATCTTGGAAATGTGAGCCTTAGCCCAGAACTAGCTTTAAATCTATTCCCGCTTTGGTGCCATGGAAGAATGTTTACAAGTTATATCAACAAGAATCTTTCTTTCAACTTGATCTTCAACATCTCTGACATATGCAACAGGCTGAAATAGCTATCTTTAACATATTTTTTTGCATGATACCCATGATACCATATTTTTCCCTTGGACTTTCTGTTTCTAATCGCTGTCTTCTTACCACCATATTTTTCTTTCATAATTTAAGCAGCACTATCCTAGTGCCTGTAAACATAGTCCCATTCAGGTCTGAGACTTCAACAACAGCAGAGTACAAAGAATGGCATTCATGTACTCAGTGGAAATGATTTTCATTATTCTCTACAAAAAGTGTGCAGGACTAAAAATTTCAGTCCATATTTCATGCTAGACAAGTCAGGTTAGTGTACTCTGAGTTTGTGGAGATCTTACTACTTTCTAGCACTTGTTTCCAAAGTCTTCCCTAATCAGGTCCCTACCTCTATGAAGACCAGAATTGAACTCAGAGATTAATTTAAAGGATTGTCAACATTTTAATTTTATCATGGGATTTCTTCACAGATTCCATTAAAGATTGTAGTTTTGTCTAGTGAACAATACACAGTTAGCATACACTTTGAATGAAAAAGCACAACCTCTCTTTCTACTATTTCGGTTTTTCCTGTAGTGTTAATATACAGAATCTCATTATTGCTTTTGTTCACATGTAAATCACTCTATGTCCTTCCAAGCTGACAGTTTAGTCATCTTTGTCTGCATTTGCCATTACTGATTCTGTGAAGGGTGTTCTCTGAGGTAGCACTCAGGTAGCGATGTCCTGTGAAAGCCTGAAAATACCAAGATTTGAAAACTTAAAATCGATGCAGTTACATTCTCAAAAGGCACACTTTTCCTGAGCTTTTTGTCTTTATGAGTGTTACAATTGTGGTGCTTCCTTTGGTCTTCACATGCCGTTCTGCCTAATGTTTTTTATACAGCACTGCAGACCCTCTACTGTACCCACAGCATCAAGGCACTGCCTACTCTCCCTGAGCATCTTCCTGCTCTTACTTTACTCTCACTTAGGAAAATAAATGACATTTAAAATTTGGATTGGTCAGTAACTTTCCAAAGTCTTCTGTCCGAGGTACCGGACCCATTGATTTCTCAGAAAAAGAACTCAGTCAGCTCCCCACACATCCAATATTTAAGCTTGCCTTTAAATAACTCTCAAACACTTTTAGACTTTCACCTTTGCTTAGCAAATGCTTAGAAAAAGCATGTGGTTTATATTTATACGGAATTGAATACTCTTTGAATTTCTCTAATACAACTAGTCTTCTTAGCTGATTTAAGTGTGAACAACTGAAAACATCGTGACTGTCATCCTATCAAAGGAAGTAACACCACCACTTAGTCTTTATTCTAAGATAACTATTTTTTGCAGTTACTTGCCGAAAGTGCTATTTAAGCCTTATTCTGGTGTCCTACACATCTTCAGAGAATTTGTAATGAGTAGAGTTTTAACAAATCTCCTTTTCCATCAAGGATATTTTCTCAGTTATATGTGGTATTTTGTGTCATTTTACTTGTGAAATTACATTTGTTTGAGGATCTATGAGTTCAACAGAGGCCTATGTTTTTGTTATCCTAGTTTCATTCTCAACTACACGCTACTAGGCACTACACACTGATGAAGTACAGTGTGTAGCAGGACCTTCACAGCTACAGTTTCACACAGACAAGGCCAAAAACATGTGGACAATAGCATAGGCAAGACAACCAAATAAAAACATTACAAAATCACTGTCAGTAAAGATGCTGTCCAGATTGGGAATAATACAAGCAAATGTGGGCAAAACTAGACTTAAATCTATGCTTACATGAAATATCATAGCAATAAGGAAGGATGCTCAGCTTCTATACCGGAAGGAGAGACCTAACTCAAGTATGCCACTAGCCTGGGTAAGAGGATACTGGACATTCGAAGAAGATACTTTGAACACAAAAAGCAGCAAAATTAAAGTAAGAACTAAATTAATTAGCATCCTGACTTTCACATTACATTGGCCCATGTAATTACAAAAACAAAAAAAGAAACCAAGGTGATAATAAGCCCTGGACTACCTCAGGCCACTACAGAAGTTTTGAAAATCTGTCACTTTGGATATAAGAAAAATGTAATCGGACATGAAACATCTATCAGCCTAGATATACAAAGAAATAGCTTGCTGTAGGAATGCAATTACAGGAATGTTGCAAGTCAGAAACATTGACAGAAAGCATGAAGGGGAAAAAAATGGCAAGATATCTGTTAGAGGTAGGTATGCAGTTACTCACCACTGCCTTCAAAATGTTACAATTATACAAACCTGGGACAATATCTGACCAGAAAGAAAAAAACACAGTTAAACAGAAAAATCAGAAATCAGTAATACACTAAAGAAAAGTCTTATGGTACTTTAGATTAACTTGCAAACTGAATGATCAGAAAAACTGATTTGGCTACACTGTGATAACATATACCTCCATATTGAGTCTGAAACATATTTAACATGCACTTGTTTTGTTGTCAAATGCCTTCTTTGATGAATTATATTAGAATCATTGCCATTCCTGAGAGAAATTAAAACTATATTTTTCATTTCGTAGAGAGGCTGGGCTTTTCCTGAGACATCTGTATAACCTTAGAATTTTAAATTGCAGCTATTGCACACCCACACACCTCTGGCTTATTACACCTTCATTGGTTTGAGAAAAACCCTTGCTTCAGCCAGACTATGGACTAAACCCTAAGGCCAGATCATTCACTGACAAAAGCAGGTAGTGTCCTCAAATATTAGTTCAGGCTCACCTCCATATTTTAGCAGGCAGATCATATATGCCTAAAAATATGGTTTTGCCTCCCTTGAGATGACAAAAAGCACCTCAAGCATTTACCTATTCACTTAGTTTACCACTTGATGATTTTGAAACCTAGGTTCCTTTTGGGAGTTTTTCATTATAGACCACTTAGAACATCTCTTTCCTCTCTGTTATAAACCACTATATGGATTTTGGGCCTGACTCTCATTTAGAAAAGTACATACTCCTCTCATGTTCAATAAATGGGTCTGAAGAATAAGTTGCCTTACTTCTTACTTGACAGAGGACAGTATGAATTAGAGCAATAAGAATGTAGTTGCATTCCAGAAAGAAAGTAAGATTCAGGTGAAGGAATCTCAATATTACACATCTGCAATCAAAGATGATATAAATTTGTTATTTCAATACAATCTAAAATTAACTATTAAACATTAGTTCAAAATTCAGATGAAATTTCGCAAAATCCAGTTGTACTGAAATATGGATATATGGGTGTCATTTCAATATAGAGCTAGGTTTTTGTCACAGCATACATCCATAATACAATCCTTGTAGAGGTATTACAACCTCAAATAAGATAAAACTGATTTGACTATTTCATAAAGTATTTACAGACAATAGACCAAACCCTGTAGTTCTCCTAAATTAAAGCAGCTTTCTTAAAATCTAGGTAGCAGCACAGACATGGACTCTAACTGAGAAACTGACCAAGGAGAATTTTTCTTATAGGTAAAAATTACCTTTTTAAGAACTTGGAATAATATGAAAACATGCAAATGGCTGTTAAATTTGTATTGATTTTCCTACGTAAGGCAAAAAATAATCTCTGTCAGAGATCTAACTTTGGTGCAAGGGTCAATGGATATGCCAGATGTATCCAGATATCTGGCTTCACACCTTCCTGTCCCTTCTCAGCTACCGCTGTCAAGATTTTTATCCTGTCAAATCCATAGCAAGCACTTACTTCTTTAGCCTCCCCTGCAGTATTTGGGTTATGGACTGGACCAGCAACACTGAGTAAGACAAGCAAGACATTCAGCATGTGACAGCTGAGCTAAGAGCGCTGCCTTGAGGTGGGGAGGGTCCACAGGGCTCTCCAACCTGGATACCTCAAACTTCCAGCGAATGTTTGGAGTGTTTAGTAACCAAAGGTTCAACATAATTAAAGAAACAAAAACTGTTCATTTAAAAACACACAAAGCCTTCACACTGAGCTGATACTCAAATATATATGTAAAATATACATACTTGGTCCCTTTATGCTTGGCATACATGTTGGACTCTTCACCATTTGAGTAAAAACTTGGAAGAAATTTTAAAACACAAATATGATGATGTTTCTTAGACTCTTACAAGATTTTTTTCTGAGAATTTTTTACATGTTTTTTTTTCCCCTACAAAGAGAACATTGCTCATTTACACAAGTAGGCTCAGCTGTTATGGTATATACCCAGTAAACAAAAACATGCAAAGAACTTTTTCTTGTTGAAAAAAACTAATAAAATCTAGGAGATAGGCACAGATGCAGGAAGTTTCCTCTGTCCTCCATGAGTTCATTAAGAAAGTGAATAAGGAAATTACCTCTTCTACCTATGTATGCAATATCTGCTTTATCTAGAAACAGCATGGTTTCATTAGTATCTGTCACAACATTAGCATTATATAAGAAATTGCTTGAAGCCAATATCCCAGGTACAACAGTCCTAAACCCTGGGAAAGGCTAGATATAAGCTATGCAACACAGAGTATCTTTGCATCTTATGAATGATGGTTTATTGCTGGAAAATTTTACTCTTCTTTCTTGGTCTCATCTATCTAGGACTTTTTCATATAACCCATGGCTAACAATGTATTTTTCTAAGCTAAATTACTGAAGACATAATGATATTCAGAGAGAAAAAAAAAAAAAATCACTGAATTATATTGTTGCGCAATATAAATATTTGCCCAGAAGTGTTTCTCTAATCAATATTTAAAGTGAGTCAAAGGAAGTTTAATAGCTAAATCTTGCTCTCATTATATGTCATCATCCTTTATATGATATCTTCTGAAGCTATAGACCCCTCAGAGGTTGGGAGAAGCAAACAATTAATTTCACAAAATTTTCATAAGAAAAAGATGCTCATTTGAAAAAATATGACAAAACTGGATTAACATTTTCATGAACTCAGGAGGGCACTAACATAATGCAACAATTTTTTAATAATGAAATATGCTTTTGTCCTATTATATGTTTCAGAAATAATTATATCCTGTCAAAGCAAAAAAGAAAATGAAAACACAATTTGTTCACAAACAAAAACCATTGTAAATCATGACCAATATATGGATACCTATTTAGGACAAAGACTGTACTTAGGAACTGTGTGTGTATTTGTGTTCACATGTGCTTGTGCACATACTGTTGTGGTGCTTCTAGGAATGACTCCTGATCTGGTGTCTGCTATTTCTGCCATATGCCATTGCGACAGCCCTGTGCTGAAATCCAAATTAAATCTGTATTTGCACTATAATTTTCAGTGTACCAATGAATAGAAAAATCCTGTTTTCTTCCTGTTATGAAAATATCTTCTATTTTGTGAAAAGTGTTACTCAACCCTCCCATACCAATGTGATATCAAACCTTTTTGCAGTGTAGAGTCACTGATGAGAATAAGCATCAAAGAATGAGATGACAGACACTTACAGTACTAAATAATGTACTGATGGCATATTTGTCTCTTAAAATGTCAGTTCTGACCTAAGAAACCAAAGCAGTAGGTGCTACCCCAGACACTGACCCAAACAAAGGTCTCTGCCCAAAACATCTTACTATGAAAGCACAAGACCGTCAGAAATTCTACTACTGAGGGACAGAGAGGAATGCTACAGAGAAAAATACTACAGAGAGAATTGTCAGTAGTCTCTAAATACCAGTCGGGTTTTTTAATTACAAATTATACTGTGAATGTGCTATTTTTAGGCTCAAAAAATGAAAGTTGCCTAGGGGAATGAATGCCTGATTTCTGCAGGAGCTCTGTATCCAAATCAACTTTTCTAGATAATTTTGCATACATCAGTTGAATTTCTAGGTAAAACAGAAATATATTCGAACTCACATAAATGCAGAGTGTGATTCACTTCACTCATTAGTAGACTAAATGATTATCATATGGGTTTTTTTTTTAAATTCAATGCAAAAAAAATCATCTGCATTACCTCTTCAAAGTCTAAATACCATTTAAAAAAAATGTTTAGCACTATAAAGTTCTAGTTAATGCAATATTTTCTCTATAAATCTTGATCTGCACTGGCAAAATATCAAAGATGGTACAGAACCTCTCAGATCAGCAAAAATCAAATGAGCATTTTTAGTTTCAATGGCCTTTTGTTGTGAAGCTGGGAAAAATACATTGCCACATGGGTACAGTTACTCCACTGCTTCCCCTGCTATCATACTGGTGCTTTGGATGACTACAGGAGTCATGACAAGCTTAGTAAAAAGATGAAACAATCAAGAGTCCAAAAACAAAATAATTAGAAAAATACTATGGAAACCAAACCTAAATGCAACAAAAGCCATTACGCATCATCAATAAAAATAATTTAATTAATATCTTCTGTTCTTAGCATTGATTAATTATGGCAAATGTAGTTTAGGAGAACATTTTAAGAAAAGCTTTCAAGTATCTTGAAATAAATAATCTTAGAGAAGTAAGGTGGTGTAAAAGTGATGCTGCTAGACTGGAAACAGGGAAGGACTGCTGCTGACTGGACTGCTATTCATACTTTCACGATGTTAAAACAAATGTCATTTTGTGTTTCCTAGTAAATGTAGCAGATTTTGCCCATGTTTTAGCAAAACAATGCATTAATTCACTCTTCCCTATAACACGTTTTCAGAGGTTCCCATTACATATGCTTCAAAAACCTGGATTCAATACACTACTAGACTGCAGTGTCCAACATTGTATTACGGCCATCTGCTTTATGGCCAACTTTGACCTCGCTGTTTCATTTTCCATTGCCTCAATTCTTCCCTGGCAATGGAGGAAATACTTGCTTTCTCTCTACTTCTTATATGTGTTGCAAAGACACAGATATAATGGCATCATTCAGCCAGAGCTTTAGCTTTGTTAAAGTGAATCCCTGTTTTGTTTTGGACTCCAGATAAAAGTGAGAAAAATCAATTCTGAGCTTAAGTACCACAGAACAAGCATTCCCAACCTCTTCAAGCTAGCACCACCTAAAACTATTTAAATTTGCACATCACAAATATTAGTTATGTTAAACTTTTATTCAGCTTGGCTTTTTTTGATATTTTCCAATCTGATCACAGATATCATACACCAAAATAATTTCAGCTGTCTCAAATTAGAATACAAGGCACAAGGAATAAGAAAATACTATTTTTGCAATGTAAGGAAGGATTATATGTTCTACAGCCATACAAAGTCTAATAATAATGCCAAGAAAAAAAGGAGGGAGAAGAAAGGTAAACTTAGATTTTTAGTACTGTTGTTAAATTTGGTTTCCAGAATCGAAGCTATCACAGATTGACCCAATAGTGAAAGAGGTATGTGGGAAAAGCCAGAAAGAAACTGCAAGTAGAAGGATGGCAAAAAGGTGTCTGGACTCAAACTATTAATTAGCAACTAGCAAAGCTGTACCACATATTCACTGCTCCAGCATTCCTCCTCCAGAGGTTGCTGCTAGTCTGCCTCATTATCATCTGGATGGAAAACAACACTCTTTCCTGGGAGTTCGCTGCAACAGTCTTATTGATTAAGTTCCCACAGTGTTAAATCATTCTGTAGCTTTCACTCCATTCTCCCCACCTTCCCACCCCTGAATAATAACAGCTTTGGTGGATTTATGGGGGTGGTGCAGTAGATGAGGAGCATTTGATAAACATGATAGCATAATCCAGTTTCTATTTATGCAATGCCCTTAGCTTCAGAACATTTCACATGCCAAGACAGTATTTAGAAAAACAAAAATAAACTAATCTGACTTTGTTCTTGCTTGTATACTGCTTCTGTTACAACTTAGGAATCTCTGACAAACATCCCAATGTGTTCTTTCCTGGATGCAGTGAATTTCAAACTACAAGGGAAAAAAACCCTAGTAAGGTGATAATTGCTCCCTTTTCATCATCTTTCAGGTTGGAGCAAACCAACAACTTCTAAATACACATCATGTTATTTTTTTCAGTGGCATACATCTGAGACATGCAAATCTGTGTAACACAATTAAAAAAAAATAAAAGTAAGAATAAAAATTTAATTTCTACTAGAAATAAAACTGAATTATCTCTCATTGTTAAAGAACCTACCCAGAATTATGGAACCTTATGTCACTGGAACAATAACGGATTATTCTTAAGATTACTCTAGGCTTGGCTGTGATTTTGGACCAGAGAATAACTGAATATTATTTTGGAATGGGTCATACACTAAGGACCCACTATGGGTTAAGTTTCCTTAGAGGATCCAGAGTAGATACAAGTTTTCCAAATGGGCCCTGAGCTATCCTGAGGGAAAGTGAGCTGACAAGCAAGTCTCAAGAGATGTTCTGAAAGTGTAAAACATTATTATTATTACTATTATTATTATTATTGTTGTTGTTGTTGTTGTTGTTGTTGTTATTCAGGAAAAAATAGAAAGTAGCTGAAACCATCACTTAAGAAAAGATCAAGATAAATGTATGTTAAAAAGGAGGAAAAAAGAAAATGATGCTGGAACAGCTTTTTGGCAACATGACCAAGTGATAAATTTCAGTTGATCGGGACTTTCAGGTGAAAGTATAATATTTCTCATTCAGAAAAAAACCCAAGCACAAACAAACAAACCAAACAAAAAACCAAACCAAACCAAAACCCCAAGACAAAAAAAACCAAAAAACCCCACCCTATAATGTCTGTTACAATATCCAATCACTATGGCACTTTAAAAATCTCTAAGAGGAACTCTTCTTATGCATAGAAGAGTTTTCTTTAGTAAAACATTAACAAGATTTTATTATTAACTCAAACTGAAAATGCACCATTTTGAATTCAACTCTGCATTTGTGAAGTGCAGATTTGACAAATAGTTGCATAGGGATGCAATAGAGTTCAAGGTTTTTACTCTCTATTTCATATTACTGATCATTAACAACCTCACTGATTGGCTTTTAATCAGTCCGTGGTTGCAGATTGTACGATTTCTGCTACCTTACTGCCAGCAGCAAGTAGATTGACTCCCTCCAGACAAACAGTGCAGCATCCTTCACCTTTCTTACAATCATTTTTGGTCACAAGTGTGCCTCTTAGGCATGTCCAGCTGAGGGAGACCAGTGCCTGATGCTGCTCATCCCATGGGATGTTGGGAGCAGCTGTCAGGACCTGAGCCTGCCGCCAGGGCACTGTTCTTTCCTTCTGCAAACAAAGGGATATTTTTGTTTTCTCCACTTACTTCTGCCTGGATATACAATTAATTCATTACTGAGAGAAAAAGTATTCAGAGAAAAAGAGTAAGGAAAATTGCTGATCCTCTAAGTTACCAGACACTTGGATTCAATAAGTGAAGGGAAGCACTGCAGGAAAGAAATTAAATATATACCCTGAAATTAGTTTAATATGAAATTTGAACTTTATTCACCACTACCCTCCTTGTATCGTACCCACTTCATTAGCTGTTAAATTTTAACCATAACATATTTATACTTACACCTTGTTTTCTTCTTGGTATTGTTTGTGAGGAGAATATTTTCTTTCCCACCTTCACAGAAAGTTTTAACTTATTCCACAAAAGTTCCTACTGATTTCAGTCCAAATGCTCACATAGTAAATTACTATACAGAACTAGTTAAAGCAGAACTTTTTACATTAGCTTATGCATTTAGCTTTAAAAGGAAAACAAAATTAAACAGAGGTATATTTAGAACTTCTTAGTACTAATATATTCCTCCAGCGTTTACAAAAATTAGATTAAATAAATCCACTGGAAATATTTAAAATATTTTAAGTAATTTTGCAACCAAAACATATTCACACTCAGTTCTTCTTTATTTTATACAGCAATATTACAGCAAGATGATGGTTCTCAAAACTACAGCTGTACCAGTGGTGAAATATTTTCTTAATGAGTACGTCTTTACGCACTCCTAAAAGTGCTCTCACAGAAGCAGTGTCTATGGATCAGAATCTATGATCCAGTACAGATTTGTCCTGGGACTGATAATAAGATTCAGCAGAAAAGTTCTATAGCCCAAACTGGAGGTGTCAGCTGAACATAATTACAACCTTTAGTAAAAGATAAAATTTACCAGGAGACCATTCAATAATTAAGACATCAAAAAGGCCATAAGGAAAAGATACAGTTTCCAGAATTCTATTCTAAGAATAAATATGAAACTGAAATGTTTCTATTACTCTGTGGAACTGAACAAAATATCTGACATATTAAAATACATTACATTTTCTTAAATAACATTCTCCTATTTCTCAAATAAACAAAACAGGAAACATAGAAACCCATTTTCAAACAGATTGATATTCATCCCACGTAATTTTTGCCATCTAAATGTTAAATATTTAGTATAAGTTTCCAAGATCTACTGAGAAGGCAGCAAAAAGAACCATGGCAGTGTTCAAAGAGCCCACTCTACAGTCTGTACACAGTCTGTGGGATATCACTGATCTGTTACCATTGATCTGTTTTCACCTTCACTCTTTGTCTTCTGGAGAAGTCACATATGAAAAGACATTTTTTTGTTTGGTTTTACTTTTTTTTTTTTAATTCACTTTCTTAATTTAAATTTTGATCAGCTTTTCCACCGGAGTTGGTGGGATGGGTTGCTCTCTGAAGATGCCTCTCTCAATTGCTTGCCTGCATGGCTTAGATAAAATGTTTTAATTTGGGTAAGCCACTAAATTGTAGCTAATCTGACTCACTGACAGGTGCAGTAGTTTCTTTATTAAGATTTTAAATCACCAAATAGATCAAATTATCAATATGTGATGCTGGGTTAAGTAAATTACAAAAGAAACAGTTAAGAAACAGTTGTTGGACATATATGACAATATTTTTAGACATCATTTTCAGGATGTTGAGCTAACAGAATACAAAGAGGTCTGTAGGATGATAAACGGTGGGTGAAGTGCAAATCAACCACTTAGCTGAAGGGCTACAGTCTGCAAAATGTACAGCTACAAATACAGTAATTTATATAGTCTAAAGCAACAAAAGAGGTAACTGGAAGCAAAACCCCAACATTTTATTTGAAAATCAATATTACAGAAAATTATAAGTACCTATCTCGGTATAATTTAATTTCTTCATGCAGTGTTTTGTCACTAACAAAATTTTCATATACCACAAAATGGAAGCATGGAAGAGTATCTCCATGTGCAAAATTTTGGTGAGACCTCTCTTCTAACACTTATTCACACTGCAACAAATGTGTGAAGTACAAAACTTAGAAGCAAACTACATAAGTGATGCATGATCCTTAAAAAACAAAGCAAAAATGTGAACCAAAGGTGTTCCAACTACCTTATCAAAGGGAAGGTCAAAAGTTTGGTTACAAATGGAAACAATATATCAGACAAATAGCTTATAATATACTTCATAAAAATTTTGAAGGACACTATTCCATGCATACAGAGTGGAAATGAATTCTTCAAGAGTCATCAGGCAAGCCAGAGATGAAAAGTTAAGGAGTGGGAAAATCATCATTATTGTGATGCCCAAATGTGGGAATCTATAACTGCAACCAAGTTGGGTTTCTCTTTAAAGTTAACAGAAAGAACCAAGCAGCTTCAGAGGACAATTCATCTCATCCTAAATAGAACCCTGAAATTGCATGGAATGGACCTGGTCATACCTGTTTCCCCTCCTCACTAGAATAGGGGCAAAAATAACTAGCTCAGACTGAGACATCTATGCTTTATACATCCAAAGTTAGGTGAGATGTATCCCAGCATGTATTGCTTTTTAGAGCCAGACTGTCTTCAGGAGTTGCACTGTTATCACCAGAAAACTGATAATCTGTATTTTTCTTTCTCCTGGCAAGGAAACCTTATCCCTTTGCCTGAGAATGAGTGTAGAGGAGAAAGAAAGAGGGAAGTAGCTTAGGGCAGTAGTGCATAATCACTAGATTTTTCATTTCAGCTTTCAGCTTGAAATTACAGATCTAACTTCCATTTGTGACTGCTATGACTGTACTGAGATTAGCATTTACCATATCACTTTCTACAGCTGGTATCGGTGAAAATATTTATGCACACAGTGAGAGGAGAAAAGTATCTGCCAAAACCTGTGAGTGCCACTAAAAACACTTATTTCAAATCTGTGTTTTTGTACAGTGCACAGCACAATGGCATTCTGCTTACAGTTGGAAATACCAGGCATTTCCCTAATACAAAAATATAAAGTAAAAATAATTTTTGCCCTGTAGTAGTAATTGCCCACAGACCAAATTAAGCACAGTAAGTACAGAGCATCAGTTCTGCCACCTCAGCAGGGTGAGAGATCTAGACTTTCTAATGAAGCCCCGCTGTAGCAGACGTAGCCGTGAAGTCCAGCCTTAACTTTAAGCTCTCTTCAGATTTTCAACAAACAGATAGAGTGCACATGAAAATCAAGTCAAATCAAATCAAATCAAATATGAACATTCAGAGCTCCCTTAGGCCAAGCTTATAGATAGTAAACCAGTACAGAGTTTCAAAAACTGACGATAACAACCATTCTTAGGTACTTTATTCACTCGGAGGTGATGGGGTGCTACCAGAGCCAGACAACTGAAAACCAGATGGATTGTGAAGACTGCACCAGGTCTTCTCAATATAAATTTCTGAATGAGCTGTTCCTTCTCACCAATATTTGGCAGAGAGTACTTAGGGGGTTTTTAATTGCCACTGCTACAAACCATAGAAAGGTTTTCTGAAGGCGATGGAATGCTGACCTCACAGAAGACAGACCAGTTTTACCTTAGTTAATGAATAATAGTTGCCATTTTCTGTAATTGTTCCCCCCCTTTACTGTCACAAATGGTCTTACGATAACAATCATAGTGCATAATCTGACGCAAGTGCTCTTAAAGAAATTTCTAGTAAAGGACTGCAGCCTCTGTGGGAGGTAACTGTCAGAATTATCTTAAACCACTACCTGTCTTCCACTACAATAGAAAAGGCCTTTAATCGAAATAATCCTTTTTCAAATGAGCAACTTTTTTTTTCCCTCTCTGCAATTCACTCATCTTAAAAAAAAGCACTATAGCTTTTGTGCATAACTTAATTCATTCTTCAAGACAAGTACAAAATTTGTCACTGACATTTAGCGCCAGCCGTAGGCAATGGATAAAATGAACTAGTTAGCAATTTAACCTGTAAAAAAACAGAGTGGGATGAACAATTTTCTGCCATCAAAGCAAATGGCTAACATTTAGCAAGATTTTATTTTTATTTTTCAGCCCATCCCATCCTCAAGAAGAAAGAAGTCAGGCTAACATTTTTTCTGGGTCCTAAATCTTCCTCTCAGCCTATTTCTTTAATGGTTTAAAGTAAATGACTATCCAGAGGATAATTAGGCACTGTGCTGTCGCATCGTGTCAGGTCACAGCTGGATTTAGTCAGCATTAACCTTTGGGGAGAATTGGAATATCAGTATCATTTAAAATTAAAGACGTGTAAGCAGGCATTTCTGGAGATGTTAGAAAAGTAATTGTCTGTAAATTGTTTGACCTTGAGATTTAATTGCATGCACAACACACATTCTAGCAAGAACCCTGGACTGTGTTCATTCTCTTTCACCTCCGTACCTCTCACTTTGCAGAACCCATTAAGCTACCTGTGGATTTTTCTGTAAAATATTAAAGATTGTTTTATACTGAGAACAAAAGCTTTTAAGTAAGACTTCTTACAAATAAAACTATTAAATAGCTGTAGTATAGACCTCACCTATTTGAATTTCAGTCTTTTTATACACTTAGAAATGTTTATATATACATAGAAAATACTCCTGTTAAACAGCTATGCTTAATTTTTATTCCTTTTTTTTTTTTTTTTTTTACTAACAAGTTTGCATATTATGCCTTACTCCCTTTTTCCCTAATGAGACAGCTTATGCTTTCAAAGTCCCTCAAGCTAGGCAAATCTCTCCACTGCTTCCACTGTTAATAATGAAACTTCATAATTATACAAATCCAAGGTGGCCAATCAGCTTCTCGGGCTGAGCCTTCGGGTACCTCATGCATTATTTATGTGGCACTCGGGCCTGTGAACTCACTTGCTTATATTAGAAGCCTAATTAATATTTAATCACATGTAGAGAGGGCACACAAAGCTGTGCTAGTCCCCAAAAGAAGTGCAAGTAAAAGTGTACACAGGTGCTTGTTTGCCTGTGTGTGTGTGTGCATGTGCATGCTGCAATATGCACACTCAGACACACTAATTAGAAATACTCACAGATCAGGAGTGATGCAAATCTTTGAAGATGCTAACATATGCCAAAAAAAGACAAACACAGTTTTGATTCTGACTACAAAACAGCTTTCTCAGGTGATGCTGAAACCAGTTGAGACTCTCCAGGAAGATTTCAGCACATGAAAACCAATGCCAAGGAAAACCTTTTAGGTTTCTTGGTTCTTTGGTTTCTTGTTCTTCCTACATGCCTGCAGACATGCTCTATATATTCCTGGAGACAAACTCTTGATTCACACTGGCACTGTATCATCTACTGCAAAGCAGTTTTTACCACAGTCCATGAGAAAAAGTGGTAATACCTGCAAGTACCCTCACATTTTGAGTTCATGTCATAAACACCTCTTCCCTGGCACTGAAATGCTGGATAATCCCAGCTGTTAGCTTGCATAGCAAAGAAAGTTCTTGAAAAAACCTTATTGAAGATGAAGATGATGATGATTTAAGGTGCAGAAGATGACATTTGTTATTGGATTTTTTATCTAGCAAACTCTCATGTCTGCTGATGCTGAAAGATTTTCATACTTACCTATTATTGTGCTTCTACTTGCAAAATCCTCATTTGCCTGTTGCTTCCTTTTTGTCTAGACAGACTCTGACAGGTCACACCACATTAGAAAATTTTTTTGGTTGGAAGTAAGAGCAATCCGCATAGAGAAAACTCTCTGAATACACAAGTCAAAGGAGTAAGAAAAATATCTGTCTTGTCATTGTAAATTCCACTTAGCTTAATGCAGTTTAATATTAAACAAAATATTACATCACATTTATACTATTATTTCAATCAACATTTCCAAAGCATTAACTTTTCTGAGCTATTATCCTCTCAAGACCACAGCAATCTCTCTCCACCGCTGTCCAAATTTCCTCTTTAAAATTGCTCTGATTTCTATTTTCACTAGCATTGTCTCTCCATAGATGGCAGCAGACGGGACTTCTGGAATTTATTCTCCATCATTTGCTATTAAAGTATTAATGCGGCCTTGAAATTATTGACTTATTGATATATAAAATGGCTGTGATAACCAGAGTCGGAAAAACCCAAGAAACTTTGGTTTTCTGGATGGAACAAGAGAATTAGGAAGAAAGAGTGAGAACTCTGTGTGAGAAGACTGCTGAGGGCACACCTGGAGTGCTGCAGTTCTGGGCTCCTCAGTACATGAGAGATGTGGAGCTACTGGGCAGCACCCAGTGAAGGGCCACTAAGATGATGACAGGACTGGGTATTTCTCCAACAAGGAAAGGCTGAGAGCTTGGAGTGTTTAGCCTAGAACAGAGAAGGCTCAGGGGGAACATGTGAAGTGAGGAAATGGAAAAGAGGGGATCAGGCTCTTTTCAGTGATGCCCCATGATAGGACAAGAAACAATAGATGCACATCCTGAATTGAACTGAAACACACGCATCCTGAGCACCAAGAAACACTCTTTTCACTGTGAGAGTGACCAAGCACTGCCACAGGTCACCCAAACTGGTTGTGGAATCTCCATTCTTGGAAATATTCAGTATTGTCCCAAGCAACTGAGTCTATGCGGCCCTGCTTGAGCTGAGGGGCTGGACCAGATGACCTCCAGGGATTCCTTCCAACCTCAATCATGCATTAACCCTGCAAATTTTGTAGAAACTTGAAAAAAAAAGAAAAAAAAAGGAAAAAAAAAGAAAAAAAAGAAAAAAAAAGAAAAAAGAAAAAAAGAAAAAAAGAAAAAAGAAAAAAAAAAGAAAGAAAAAGAAAAAAGAAAAAGAAGAAAAAATATCATACCAGACAAATTTTAACATTTCTGCCCAATATTTGATATTTTCTTTTTTTCAAGTATGTTTTATTTTTATTTTATAATTTTCAAGGACATTTACACATTAAAAGATTAATTTCTGTTTTGCTGGGATATTTCATTTAGAAGAAAACACTGCAATTTTCCTTTACAATATTGATTGAAGTGTGCTACACAAATAAAAAGTACAATAGTTAAACAATTAAGTGAAGTACAAAAAACATTGCAATGATCATTCAAGTGAAGCAATCCTTTCTTCTCCTTCTAGTCTCCCTTCTCTCTTAAAAATCCATGTTCCACAGCTTAAATTTGTCATTACATCAACTTACAATGTAAAGCAGCCTGTCAATGCAGCCCCAAAACTAAGCTGGATCTCAGTAGTGCAATTTTGTCTTCTAAAATCAACTTAAAAGACACAGAAAACTGTACAACTGCAAGTGTCTGACATAAAAATTCTTAAAACCAAACTGTTCTTTAGAAACTATGAACCTTCCACAGCAAAATGATAGAAAGAAATTACTTGGCTCACCATGTAGTCCATACATACATGGAACCGATGAAATTCCATGCATGTAATAGGTGCACACACAATATACTGACGTCAGTTTGTTAAACACCTCTGGCAACCACCAAAAAAATAAACATTCCTATGTTATCTTACTAATATGTTTTAAATTACACCAAATTCATATTTATCTCGACTTTTTTTCTCCTTTCAGTAGTGAGGCATTAAATGTAAGACAGGAACCCAGTACTAAGCATCTGGCAAATTTAAAGAGTTTTGCAACAATTTTCTAGTGTTACAGTCTCAGAGGTACATGAAATGAGAAGAGGCATTTGTTTTAGTTCCAGGGAGAGTTTAAAATTTCATAATTTCATTTAAGATATTTTCAGTCAAAAAAAATATAAAACATTGGCAACCATGTTTATAGTATTTCCTTACAATGACAAGTATCAGGAATTTGAAATTAATATATTTAATGGGGAACATTCCTTCATTAGAAATACCTAGCTGAATTACAGTGATTTTAGCTTTTTCATTCATCTTTCTTTTGCACGGTAGTTACTATTTTAACAGCAGACCAGGTAAGATTAAGGACAGACAGAACATACAGGTAAAATTTTACTTTTTTCAAAAGTCATCAAAAAGTGGGTTATTTTGGCAGTAATGTGAAAATATATTTTCTAATCTATTTCCACATTGCGGCTGTTTGCTAAATGCACCATTATGCCACCAACTTCAAAGCTTAAACTTGATCTAAGACCTGTCTACTAAACAATAGAGAGGTAAAAAATATTTTAAAATTTCATTTAATATTACATTCCAGTTTCAATATAGGATTGTTCTATTAGCTGTATTCTCTAATGGTCTAGTCAACCTACCATTAAATTATTCAAATAAAGATGAGGGACCTGATTCTCAGCTGGCACATATCAGTAGAGTTTCATTGATTTAAATAGGGCTATACCAATTTACATCTCCTGTGAATCATGCCCATCATTTCAATCAGAACGATTAAATGATTACTTTCCATGTATATTAGCATAAATTGGTAATAACTAATGAGTGCTCATAATTCTCTGCCTTTTTGTAAAGCCCTTCTCAAGCATAGGAGCATTCACCTGGTAGAAGGGTGAATACATTAACTGTTGTCACATACACAACTGAACAGTGATGCACAGCACAGACAAAACCCTGGGAAAAATGTATGGTCCTTCTGAGTCTACAACTCACAATGGTCAAAAGATTCAAGAAAATTTTCAGCTGACATTAGAAGAACAGATGCTGCTACTTTACACTTGTACCAAATAACAATGATGCAATAACTGGCTGAAGCAGGTATTAATTATATGTTGTAGATAAACTAATGTGACTTTATGTGAAAGCAAACATTACTCCAGTAGTAAAATATTTGAGGAAAGTATCATTTTTTTAACAAAAATAGGATGAATTTGTAATTGCCATTCTAAAGAAAACATCAGCTGTAATATTTACAGAATCACAGAATCACCAGGTTGGAAGAGACCTTTAAGATCATTGAGTCCAACACATGTCCCAACACCTCAACTAAACCATGGCACTGAGTGCCACATCCAATTTACGCTGGATATGAGGAAAAGCTTTTTCACCCAGAGGGCACTTAGGCACTGCAAGGCTCCCCAGAGAAGTGGTCACAGCACCAATGTTTGGACAATGTTCTCAGGGACATGGTGTGACTCTTGGGACTGTCCCGTGCAGGGCCAGGAGTTGGACTTTGATGATCCTTGTGGGTCCCTTCCAACTTAGGATATTTTATGATTCTATAATCACATATGTAAACAAGTGAAAAACAATGAAAGCTCATTCTGTAGTATGTCTTAAAAACCTCAATGGTCTTTTCAAATTATCACGTATTCATCTGCTGTGTTAACAAACAGCACCACCCAAGTTGTGCTTTTCCCCTGTCACTACTACTTTTAGACTTCAGTGTGAAGTCTCAAAGTGAGGGATTGTTCCTCACTTTGCCAAAAGTGGAACAAGAAGACTTTCTGGATACTTCAGTAGCTTCACAGGATGGCAGAGAAGAGTAACAGAAGTATCTGTCACAAATCCAGAACCCTCCTCCTTCTAAAAAAGTCGTAGATTTTCTTGCACATCAGTCCAAGGCAAAGGAATTAACTCCACTGATAATCAAAACCCATAACAAATACCCTTTTTTTCCCCATTTAAAAAACTTGGTATATCAACCACATATGGAGAAAATAAATTTTAAGTAGTAATTTAAAGCAAATAAAAAGTAAATTTAAAGTAGTAATTTAAATGTAAGATATTCTTTCTATATAAATAAAAGCAGTAGAGTAGGGGGGGGAAATGAGGACAAATGCCCATCCCACAACTTACTCTGAGAAAATACAATCTGCTAAATGTGTGCTGTAAAACTTGAAAGTGAAATAACTGATTCAAAAAATTTGCCCATAGAGTGAGGTCATGTAAATTAACAGTCATTCTTTAATGGGATCTATTAAATCCATACCCAGCTCCGCAAGAAGCATTCCCATAGTTTCCTTAGATTTTGTGTACTTTGACTTTTAAAGGTACAATAATATTGAATGGATATATCATAAAATAAAAGTAATAAATACACTGAGAAACATTATGTTATATCTGCCCTGCTTACAGCTTGCGAAATATCCAGGAAAGCTTGATAAGGAAAATACAGACTTTGGGAAACACAAGTGATCATGAATTCACTAAAGGTTTCTCTGGACTGGAAAAGGAAATTTTTAAAAAAAGAGTATGAAGGAGAAAGGGCAATTAAAAAAAAAAAACAAGAAGGAAGAAAAAACAGGGAGAGAAATATGAAACTAACCTTGCTCACAGTCAAAATGACATTCAGCATTCTTGCTTTCATTTCTAGAAAGAAACTGTATTAAACCCATTTTTATTAAAAGTGGGGTTTGCTGCCCAGCTTGACTTTACCTTCTGAATACATATATATATATATATATATACAGACATACAATCAATTTTTGACTCATGATCAGAATAATTCATTTCAAATCTTCATTTTTTTAAATCCAAGACTTGCTTGGAGTTTCTATACAAGTTTAGGAATATCAAGGCCTTGAACTTCACTGCAGGTGTTCCCAGTGTACACTATCAAGAACAAATTCTTAGTTATAATTCTCAAATATCATGTGCTTTTATATCACACTTTTCAGAGTTTTGCTGATGAAAAATAAATACCCAATATATCTAGGAAACTTTGTCGTAAATCAAATTTGTAACATACCTGCATTTATACACTTAGAATAAGTATATACAGGGGGTATGTGTCCAAACATGCACTCATCTATCTACGCATGACACTTATGTGTATACATATATACATATGTGTTTATTTACCAAAATCTTCAAAACTGAATCAGCAATTAAACAGAGGGCTTTAAGCAATTCATGCATAAGTAATATAATTATCACTAAACTTAATTTCCACCATCTCCAGCTTTCCTAGTTTCACTGAGATTCAAATTCACCATTATACAAAATTTCTACTAATCCAATTTTTTTAAAAATCCACCCAGAGATAACTGTGACATGTTTGTTTTATCTGACTTTTGTAATAAAATTGGTGCTCACTTTAGAATCTCAGCTAAGAGAGTGCCCAATTGAAACTATTTGCGTAAGATCCTTTCTTCTTCAAATAAACAGAGCATAAACTGATGTTAGGTATAGCTTCCCAAGTGTTCTTCATGTCTTTGTATCTGCACAGGAACAAAATAGACAATAGGATACCAAAAATACCACTTTGGAGGGCTAGATGATGGAGATAAAATTTGCAATTTTTTCACTTTGTTTTCATGAGAGTCTCTCACAGTTTAAGTACTGGTGATATTTGCTACTTGGATACATTTACATAGAAACATTTCCTCTTCTACTGTACCTTGAAAGTCAGTGTGAGGTTTTCTGTTGTCTTCACTGAGGTAAGGATAAAGCCCTACACAGCTAAAAAAAAATATTGTTTTTGATGAGCCACAGTTGGTGTGCAGGCACTACCTTTTCAAGTTTTACTCTTTTGCCACCTCCTTCTCCCTGAGTCTAGAGAAATGCTATAAAGTGTTTCTTCACTTCAACCTCTGTCTTAAATTGTGGGGAAGGAAATGAAAATGAAACTGAAGTAGCTGGCACTATATTCCCTATTTCTGCCACCTAACAGTACCATGAACAGTCCTTTTTGCAGTAGAGACAAGACTTGTGTGCAGTCTACAATAGTGATATAAACAAAGAAATTGGGCTAACTCAAATTTCAACAGTGTGAAAGAATCCTAACATACATTTGATTCTAATGTATACTTCTGATGTATAACTAGATTTATTACCTGCTGTCTTCTTTAATCTTTACTAAGTGCATTGCTATCACCTAGAAATGCATAACTTATAACCAAAGTAAGCATTTCTTTGCAAAATATTTTTATTATGTTAGAACTGGTGAGATTCTCCTACTTGCTGGGGGTATCTTCCCAGTATGTAATGAGTGTTTTTATTTACAAAAACTTTAAGTCAGTGGTTTTAAGTTTAAGAGAAATCATAACAGTAAGTTTAAAAAAACCAACCCTCTGCACCTACATTGTTTTCATTGGTTAGAGCTGGTACAGAATGTGAAATGAAATACTATTGCAACCAGTGTCAAAAGTTTACCATTTTGGATTTCATACCATAAATGTCACTCAAGAGTGTGTTCCAGTGTTATACCTAATCGGTAGCCTTTTTCACACTTGCAATTTTCCTACTTTGTTGCCAAGCATCCGCATATTAATAAGCAACACCATCTAAAGAGAGAAAAAATTCCAAAGCAACACACTTAACTCACCGCCTTTATCCACTGTATCATAGTAAAAGTGAACTCTGATGCCAAAGGGAAGTCAGGCCTTTAAACTGCAACTCTAAATTGCAGCTAACATGCTGAAGCAAGGATGTCACAGTTACACATAATTACCATTTCTACAGGAGTCTGTTTCCTGTGGTGACAGCAGCATATTTAAAAGATAGCATTTTCAATCTTTGATGTCACTTTTCTCATACAAAACTGTTTTTTCACCAAGAGCCCTATTCAGTAGTCCAGCCTTATCCAGTAAAGCACTTAAGGATGTGTCTAGATCCCATTTAACTTAGGCACATGATTAGGATTTTTTTTTCTGAAAAAGGATTGAACTCAAGTATGTGTTTCAAATGCTTTGTCATATGGGAACCTAAAATAGGAGCATAACTCCTAACTGCAATACTAATACTCCTGACTACCTAGGAATTTTAGTCACAACAAGTTTTATCATGTTTTACAGGTTTATTTTTCCAAATAATATTTTAGTATCATCTTGTCTTATCACATAGCACATGCTGTAAGCATATTAGAAGCCAACAAAAAGTTTGAAAAAATACTAAGCTTAATCATATTTGAATCTTTAATACTTTACCAGTGCTCCTCATGGCTTAAAGACCATAAGCTTTAAATAGCAGAGAAGCTTTTTTTTTCCCACATTTGAAATGAGAATGCTTAGAAAGGTATCTGCTGCTTATACAACAGGTTGTAAAATGGAAATTCACAGGAGGAAAACCATTCCTACCTCTCCTGCATTTGTCTCTTCATCTTTTGCTTTTTCTTATTCATAATCACTCTAATAAAAAGGTGTTTTCCTAGAAAAATATTACAGAACAAAGAATACAGTGTGACTGCCTCTGTTATACTACCAAACATCTTCCCATCAAACTAGCTATAAATAGTGCCCTGATTATATAGCAACAGAAACTGTCACCTGTTCCCCTTGTACAAAGTACCTCCGTGCTACTTAAACCCCGAAGAAACCCTTTTTTGTAACTCTGCCATTGAAGACACCCTATAAAGAAATACTGTGTAATACCTCAGTGTGGTTTGTTGGGTTTTTTTTATTGACATGCTCAATGCAACAGCCTGTGGCAATTTTAATATTTATACAGCGAGGGGAACACATTGGGAAGGTACCTGTTAAGAGCTGTATAGCAACAGAATTTAAAAATGTCATCGTCATTCTAACAAAAAACTGGGTGCAGTTTTCCTGGGGGCCCTTCAGTGATTTCCATGCCTAGGGTAGACCATAGTGGCTGTTGAAGTACATGTAATACAGTGCCTCTCCTTCATAAGCTCATTACATTTTCTCTCTTTGGATAATTTCTTACAGCTAGAGTGCAGAAATGAAAATTTAGAAATGTTTTTTTCCATTTCTCACTGGGCCACAGACTTCCTGTGTGGATCTTGAACAAATTGTTTTACTTACTCTACCTCTGCTTTTCACATCTGAGAAGTAGAGATAAAAGCAAAAGGAGCACTTCAAGGCTTAATTCATTAAAATTGGCAAAGAACTTTCAGGTCAATGAATGGAGGCTGCTACAGATTAACATATTAAAAGTTTTAATAATTTATTTGTGATCTACTTCAACTGATGCAATATGTTTCTAGACTAGAAGCAACAGGAAAATTTAACACTATGTCACTGGTATACGTGTCCAGTTTTACAGACCAGTAACTGCAAATGAAAGATATTGATACGTTTCTTCTATTTGGGCTGTGTCCCAGGGTACTAACACACACCTCAGGAATAACCTTCTCTCAACAGAAAGTTAAAATAAAGCTAGATGTAATATAAATACACACTTCATGTTTATACACACATACACAGTACATATACAGAAAATAGGTGCATTGAAATGCTATTCCAAAGGAAGAAAAACATTTTTCCTTTATTGTGTTCCAAGGCCATAATTTCTCAAGCTAAGTGATAAATGCTGTAGAAATGTTCTGAAAAAAATGCCTGTAATTAACAAATATGTGATTTTATGTAAGATCCTTTGTTTAATATGTCTTCATATTAATGCACTGTGATTAAAAGAAAATAAAACAGTTAGCAGAGGAAGAGAAGACATATTTTTATTTTTTTAAATAATAAAATCTGCTTTATTCCAATAGCATTTTTCCTCTGGATTTTTTCCTTTTAAAAATAAAAATTCCATTTTCCTGTCTGAATTCAAAATGATTGACTGGAGCACAATATTAAGTAATAAATAAAACAGTCCCAGTGGCTGAAAGACTCTTGAATAAAGAGAAAATTATTTTTGGATTTTCCTTCTGATCAGATATGAAATATTCTGAAATGCCACCTCTATAATTTGATAAAAAGCTTGATATCCCCAAATGAAAATAGGATTCAGCACTTTCATTTTTCTGTCTCTAAAGGAACCTCTAGGTAAACTGATTTTAAAAAAATGAAAATCTCAAGCATAAAGGTGGGAGTAATGAAGCAAGTTTAAATATGCGCTGACCTTTGAAATGAACTGCATTCCATGTTGTTTGGCCAAAAAGCTGGCTGTGTTGCTGTCTCCATCAATTTCCACAGCATAAAAGATGTGGGTTTTGGAGCTGCCCTGCTCTCTGGTGGATGTTGATAGGCATCGCCGCAAATACACCAGTGCTGATAGTAACAGCCATATGTTCATTGCTCTGAAATACTAAAATAGAAATCCACAAGGGATAGAAGTGTCAGTATCTTCTTTTGTTGTTGTTGTTGTTCACCGTGAGGATTTACCCAGAGGTGGCTGTATTTTATTTTCCTCTTCTTTGGCTAAAAAATAAAGTCCTACAATTTTTTTATTTAGTTCCAATATTAAACTAAAAAGATGAAAGCAAAACAAAACACTGTGTTTGGAATCTAAGAGGCTTATGCTGCTTGACAGTATCTAAAAGTAAAGTGATATTGTGCTATATGATTTTATTAGTACAAATTCAAAACTTAAAACATACACTACCTTGCAGCTTTACTTACGTGACTATTTTCTTTTTCCACTCCTGTTTTATTATACAAGTTTCACTAGTTTTATCCAGTGGTTTGCCAATCTCAAGCTGTTCACTAAACATGAAGGTCAAATGACATTCTCTGAAAAATTTCAGTGTTTGATATCAAAATGGAAGATGACCACTTGAATGCATAGCAATTTTAATAACAATGACTAATCTAAATATCTGAATATCTGATCTAAGTCCTTTTGTAATATGTTCTATGAAGTATCAGTTTAAAATGGAGTCTTATGATATGATCATAAATTGCCTAGAAAAATGAATTACAGAAAAGATGACAAAGTCAAGATTATGCATATGAGAAATACTACAGGTATCTTAATTAGGCAATATTAATACCTGGATGAAAGTTTACTCTGTACATGATAACTCTTAGGCACTAGATCCTGGCTTTAAAAGTATGACAGTAGCAAATAAAAGAGTCATCCTGAGTAATATGCTGGTGTTGCATCTGTGAGGAAACAACAAGGATATCTTTTAAGCAGATGTGATTTTAGGTGTAAACAGTGTTAGAGATCCAGTTTACTTTTCCACCTACATTCCCCTTGGTTTAGGTACCTGTTAAGAGCTGTATAGCAACAGAATTTAAAAATTAGTTTTCAAATGTATGGAACAATGTAGTTTTGCATGTTATGGGTGGCCATGTTCATTTATATGCTTGTAGTGTTTGCAGCGCTTATTAGTCAAGCAGTCTTGGAAAACAGCAGTTAGATATAAATTAAATTTGAATATATATACTTCTGTCTGTCCTCAGCCATGTCTTTCAGTTGCATCCTTCTTGAAAGTCCAAGAATTAAGACAAAGCGGCCAGTGACTGAATTGGACTCTACACCCAATAATAACTCTTTTTAACATTAGGTGCAAATTAAGGTGCAACAGAAAAAAACAGTTAATCTTATATCTTGCAGTTCACAATAATATAAACCTATGATCTTTAATAAATACTGCCATACTGAAAAAATATATTTAAGGTATCCGCACAGTTATATCTAAAAATCAGATCTTGAATGAGATCCTACCAGCTAGATACTTCTGAAATGGTCTAGTAAAGCCTATCATATGGAATCCCTATTAATTACATTAGAGTGTTTTTAGATGCTGATTACTATCTGAAGCATAGACAAAGCCTTACAAGGCGTTTTTATAGCCAGACATAAGCAATATAAATTTCTAAAGTCCCTCCTCAAATCTTAATTATGTAGTATGGACACTAGCAATTTTCCACGTGTTGTTTTTTGGAACTAAGGATTGAGATGGTGGGATCTGCAATTTATTTTTGTTGTCTAGCTAAACAGTCAGATTACAGGTCTATGAGATGAACTCCAGTAATCAATGGAAAGGAAGCCATGAAGATTACAAAAGATTAAGTTTCAGGTCCCACCTATAAGAAGATGAAAATTTCATCAAGTCTTATCCAGGACAATGCATGAGGCTAAAGGTTATTTGGCTTGGTTGGCTTGCTAATGCCAGTCTACTTTGTATGGGCTATTTACTTACATGGTGATTGAATCAGAATAAAACAAAACAAAAAAGACATTACTGCTCAATCTACTCTAAACATGATTCAGAATGGATTTCAACCAAAGTCTTTTCCTACCAATTCTAATGTAGCGTAAAGCCATTTTGATCTCCACAGCCAGGTTAGGGCAATGTAGTTGGCCTATATTTAGAGTAAGCCAAAGACTGAGTAGGATATAGAGGAATTGGTGCTTCAGAGAGAATTAACAAAAAAACCCAACAAACTGAGGATGTATATCCACCCTGTATAATTCATGCAGTATAAAACATTTCCAGAACAAAAGATCAAAATCAGTCTACCTAGAACAACCTAGATCACCAGAGCATTCTTTAGAAAAACAAAAATACAGGTTCATTCACCTGAAGAGATGTAATGGTAGAACCCCATATTTTGCAGGAAAGGACTGACACCACCGATGTATTGGTAAAAGTGTTTTGGAGATAATTATCTCCTCTAATACTGTATTCCTTAACATTCACTTTACTGTTTTTCAAATCAAACTATTTTGCTGGTACTAAATTAGAGATCTGCAGAACTTACTAATTTTTTCAAGCTGAAGATTTCCATAAAAATACTAATTCAGTAGATTCTTTCTTTCCAAAAAATTACAAATCCATCCTAGAAAGTAGAGTTGGTGAACTCACTCAAACAACTTCAAAGGCTAACTCAAACATTCAAAGAATATTTCATAAATACAAGTAATAATTTGACACCGTCAAATGACACTGAAGCAAACTATAACAGGTGTAGCTTCACCCTAATTATTTGCTCCCAAAAAGAAAGTGGGTGGGGAGAATACATTATTTTACCTTTAAAGAAAACTCTGTCTACTTCTTTTGTGGGAATATTTGGGTCTCAATCATAATCACAGAATCACTGCATATTCTGAGTAGGAAGGGACCTACAAGGATCATCAAGTCCAACTCTTAAGTGAATGGCCCATACAGGGATTGACCCACAACCTTGGCATTATTAGCAGCATGCACTTACCAGCTGACCTAATCTCAGGTAATGCAAACTAGGACTTAATTTCAGCATTATATGAAAATTTACCCAAACTTGGACAAGATAAAAAAGTTTTGAAAACTGTAGCCACAAGGGCAGTTGTAACAGTTGAAAACTGAAATCATGAACAATTCCATCTGCACAAAGTAATCCCAAGACTTGTCCTATATTTCCCTCATAATGCACTTGTTTTTGTATATTCCAATCCATATTTTGGGAGGACAAAGAAACTGTCTTGCCTATACTCTCCAAAGACAGTACTAACAGAGGGTAAATCGGAGAGAGAAGGATCTGTGTGGCAGTAGAATGGAAGAAAGTACAGCAAGGCATGAGTAAAACTCCTGATTTATGTTAGAGGCCTTGGATTGACAGATTAGGATGGCTAGGACTGAGAACTAAGCACCAGGGCCATGGGACTATTGCTCGAAAGCAAGAGAGGATGCAGAAGAACTACCATGCCATGAACTGAGTGAGAATGAAATAAAGAAATTATTTGCATAGGTGGACTGAGTGGGACCTCAGCTGATACAAAATCAGTTGGTTCAAGTGACTCCAAGCACAACTGGTTAAACAGAGCTGAAAAAGAAGTGTCAGGAATGATAGGGAGTCTGGAAAAGTCCAACATTAGATAACTTAGGAAGGGACCGATTAGAAAAGGGAAGAACTGAACAAATGCAGAAAACGTGCAATCAAGATTACTGAGACAAAGAGGCCTGGGGAAAGAAGAAAGGAGGGGAAAGAAGAAAGGAGGAGAAAGAACAAATTATAACTAAAACTCAACCAGGCTGTAAAGATCAAACCAGGAGACTCCATAACGTTCAGATTAGCTGTTCTCTACAGCCTGGAACCAAATCCTTAGTTCCCAATCTCACCATTCCACTGAAACTGGAAAACACAAAGGAACCAAGTGTCTTAATTGCAGCTACTGGGCCACAAGGCTAGTTAAAGCTTTGTTCTTTGAAGAGTGTGAGTTTCTTACTTCAAAGAGCAACATTCTCTGTTTTGGATGTAAGGATGCCAACCCCATTCCATGAGGAAATTAACAAGCTGACAAGGAATGGAATTTCCACTTAAATCACCCTGTTAAGAAAACTCCCAGTATGAATTAATCATACTTAGAAAACATCACATTAATAAAATTTTGTTAAATCCAACATTAAAAAATGCCAAATTGAGACTACTTGTCTAAACTGTAAATAGAGGGTAAGAAGTATTTTTAAAGGCTAGGAAGAAGGACAGTAAAAGTCCTGGAAGTAGTCAGGATTCACTCAGGATTTATAATAATAAACTCACCTATGGCTGATTGTATACAATACATTTTCTTCAGCGTATGCCTTTATTCAAGTTTCACAGTAAATATGATATATTCTAAAGTGGGCTCTTGAGGGCTAGTAAATACTGACATCCATTATTAATGTTGTACAGGGTGAGAGATCCTGTACAGGTCAGTGCTTCAACCTGCCTTAATCCTCTGTTTCTACAACAATGGATTTTTAAGAAAATGCTTTGGTTTCACCAGCAGAGATTAAACTTTACTTATATACACTGGAAAACAATTTAATTTCACTAACCTATCAAGAAAGAAAATTCAAAATTTTATTAAATTATACTGGAGGGAGGGCAAGGATGGATTTAAGTTCTTTCTTTTGGTGTGACAAATACTGTAGTATTGTGCAACTGAAATTTCACAAAATGAATGAAAACCTTAGAATTTTCTAACTGCACATATGCAAGAACAGAATAGGTTTATTTTTAATAGCATGGTATATTTAAGAGCAAATAGAAATATAAATTAAACAGAAAATATCATTTAAACACACAATTTGTGTTCCATTAACAGAACCCAATTATAAAAAATAAAAATCATTTAATAATACAACTCTACTGTTATGTTGGGCCTAGGTTAGGAATAGAAGATTCTATCATATAATAAAAATGATACACAGTTTCTGTATTAAACAAAAGGGTAGATAGAGGACTGATACTGGATTTGTAACAGGTCTTTACTCAGTAGACCAACTAGGACCAGTGCTCTGGCAGCAGTGTTTCTATCATTAAGTGCTTGTCACAACAAAGAGCATTTTGAAATAACACTGAATCTTTTCTACAGGGTCAGTAGCAGATGAGCATCATGTTCAAAAATTACTAGTCTTGAGAGTGTTCTGGGTTTGCCACAACAGATTTAAGTTTAAATTTTAAATATGAAATAATAAACCCTACAACAAATTAGTAGCTTCCTGCTGTTATTACAAAACACACACTTAGGTCTCTGAATTGTAATTTTGCTAGGTAGGCCCATACATACCAAAAAAAGACAGTACTGCTGCCTAGTCACACAAAGAAAAATAACCAGACGTGAATCTAAATTTCTTAAGGGGATTGAAGCCAAACATAGTTCAATCATCTTTAATAGTAAAAACCAGTGATTACCACCAGAAGCATTTGCAAAAATGTTGAAAAAACAAACCAAATCTGAAAAGAGAAAAAAGATTAACCCCTTTAATTGTAATAAGACATTCTATAGATCTTGAAAAAATACTGCAAAACAGCTGAACCACATGCAGCACTTTCCAAATTATGAACAGTTTTCTTACAGGCTTTGTATCTTACGCTGACCAAGCCCAGTTTTGCTTCAGTTTATGAAACATGACAAGACCACAGATAAAGTTGATCTATGCTGCAGGCTATTTGTGTTGTCTACTCAGATGGTATGTCATAATGCCATGAGCCCAAATACTGTATCTTCTTTGTTTTTTTCATTTATTTTACTGAAGTTTTATAAAACCAGAGACAGACGTAAGATTCGAATTTATGGCATTGTTTCTCCCATCCAAGAATAAGCACTAAACCATAAGGGTGTATTCAGAAGAATCTCCTGTGATGTCTGAGACCTGCAGAGACAGCATATGCTATTTATTTTGGGGTTTTTTCACTGAAGAATCTCTGATGTGAAGAGTATGTAATAATGCACACATCATTTTATTGCCCTTTTTTCTGAGTGATATTCTTTTCTTTTTAAAATGTATTGGTAGTGGCAACCACTATTTAAAGGATTATCTTAGAAACTGTCAGCATTTCAGCATTTCCAGCTTTATCAAAGCACTATTGACTGTATTAGAAACTGAATAGAGTTCAGTTGCTGATGATACAGCTTGAAGTTTATCACCTTTTCAGAGGACGTCACTGAGCACCAAGAAATTACTAAATTCCGTAGAGAGTGTTTAATCTTGGAAACAGGGACATTCATGATCGAGTGCATTTTGTTCCTTTAGTTGCTTCCATTTATGTTGGACAATAAGAAACAGGAAAAACACATTGCTCCTCAGCCAGATCAGTCTAAAATGTTTTACAAACCACATGCACAATAACATGAGAATAAAAAATAGAAAATATTAAAAATACAAAAACATAGCTACCAAGGAGTTTGGACAGGTAAAATTGCTTATTGAAAGACTGAACTACTATAAAACTCCTGGAAACAAATGTGAGAAATTAGTTGTATGTAATCATCATGTTAATGTGTATTAAGTGGTACTACTCTAGCCATGTGTTCTAATAGTACAAACATGTAGCATTTACAATAACTGTTGCTATCTTCTAGTTGACTAAATGAAATATTTGAGGGGAAAAATGACAAGCTTTCAGGTATTCAAAACTTTCCTCCAGCCTGAAGTAGAAATAGCAATCTTTCAAACTAAATAGAAGTTGAGAACAATTGCTCTGGTTTTAATTTAATCAAACCAATTGAATTAACTAAAAGATAAGATAGCTCATAAATATGAGGCAGAGAAATATTACAAAGGGAAAGAATACATTTGTTTGCTCCTATGGGACAGAGAGATGGAGAGCAAAAGAGACACAAGTAATTTATTGTCTGTGCAGCATGGAAAGGTTATCCTAGGGTGGCAAAAAATATAACGTGCCATAAAACCAATGTCTCTGTTGAGTCCATGGTTTTTAGTGCCCAGCAGAGTTATGAATTTTAGTTCCAGAATTATCTTTTGAAGGTATTTTGTATGTTTCCCTTGAGCAGCAGGGCTGAGAGGTTGAAGATGAAGTGGCTGTTCTGGATTAAAGCAAATGTGACATAGCTATGCAGGCTGGAATTCAAAATTCAATAAGGCTTGTATAGCTATCCTACTTCAAGGTTCTATTTAATTGCCAAGAGTGGGCACTCCCAGAAACAAAAGTGATGCAAGGCCCTCGCTTAAGTAATTTTCAACAGTTAAAATAGTGTGAAATAGCCCTAAGCAAGTCTTAAATGATAGCTGAAAACTATTTAACTATGATGGTGATAGGACCGGTATAGAAAATGGAAAGCTTATACCCAATATTGAGAACTTGTCCTCTGCTCTCACAAAATAGAGAAAACTCAGAAAAAGTCTTGAGACAATAATTTCCCCAGCATAACTTCAATAACCTCCTTAGCTTGTTCTAAAGGACTTTGAGAATACATATTAAGCTCATGGTCAGGAAAAATGAAGAATGGCTCAAAACTCTTGGTTTAAAAGAACATTTTCCCAGTGTATGCAGAGCCATAACCATTTCAAACATTTTAAAACAAGTTGAAGGCTCCAAGATTTCTTTACTGATGTACCACAAGCAGTGTTTGTGCTCAGGAAGCATTTCAAGCTGAAGTTCTTCAAGGGATCTTTTGGGGTTTTTTAGAGAGTAAATTCCAGCTGCCAAACTGTATGTCAGACATGCTACACTGTAGAGGTTTAACCACTTAGTGGGTGGTTATGCCACACTTAAAATTGCCCAAATTATGCTATCACTCAATGGATGATATAATAGATAAATTAAGTGTTCTAAATTACATAGGCTGTCACACTCACTTCTGTGTGCTTTATTGCTAGTCAGTAATAAGGTTGGAAAAATTCCTATGGAAAGGATACAGATATCCGAGGATATCAAAGTGGAGAAAGAACAGATTCTCCATGACCATGATATTTAAAGAAATGAGAACAAGAATCAAAATTGAAACAGATGGGGCCAGACAAATTAATGTTACACATTTAATACGTAGAAAATATTTTGAAGGTTTTAAATAAATATGAAAAATAAAACAGAATAAACAGAAGGCATAGTGGAACTGTACAAACACGTTACATTAACAGTGGTAAAATGGTTAAGTGGCTGAGTCAAATGCTTCAAAAGTTTCTAAGGGGTTAGAATGAAACTTCACAAGACAGTTAACCATCATATCCAAAAAACCATATTTTCATGAAGACATTAACACAACAGTGTTAATACCCAGTCAAAGGCGAACAACTTAAGCACTTAGAATAAAACCCTTTTGCGGCTAGACCAACAAACCTCTATCTGGCCCTCCAAACAGTGTGAGCTAATCCAAGACTCTTTCAAGGTTTTGTCTTTAATGTCAACCATGTTTAAATGTCAGCCTACGTTCAGAATATGTTTCCCTTTCTGCAAAGTCAACAGATTTTTGGTCTCCTCTACAGTAGGACTCAATCAACTCAGCACCACCTATTAACTAGTTAAGAGCTGCAAATTACTACCTTTTTTTTCCCCCTTAAAGTGATTCAGAGATACTTCTTTCGTGTTAATGCTCATAGTATTACGGTACACGGAGCAACAAACAATTTCTACATTTGAGTTTCTACATTGTCACCACCCAGACACTTGCTGGCATGAAATTTTATCAAAAGATAGTCCACCTACAAATTTTCTGCCCTTCTGTGAAAAACAACAGATACTTCAAGCAACAGCAAAACAGAAATTCAGGATGACTCATACAACAATACATTCTCCCAGAGTTACCAAACAAAAAATGTGGAGCAATTCTTAAAACATTTATTTCTCTTATTTTATTCCACCATCAAGGTTACAAGAATCAGTCATTCCAAAGAGTTCTGTGTATATGCCCCACCCACAGAAACACTGCAGGCCAGGTTGGTCATGACTACGAGCAACCTAATCTAATCGAAGATGTGCCTGCTCATTGCAGATGGTTTGGACAAGATGACCTTCAAAGGTCCTTTACAATCCAAAATACTCTATGATTTTGTAGCTCACAGAAAACAGAGATTGTGTGATATTGTAAAAACTCTGCTAAACTTCTTAATCTATTGAGAGGCCTTTGCAGCACGCAAAAAGAATGAACTGTCATTTTGAGAATTTTTGAGCATATGTAAATCAGAAAGCATTTTTTATTACTTTAAAAAGGAAAGAAAAAGAGTAAAATGTGATATAATCAAAAAATCAAAATGTGCATAACAAAACATGATGTTCTGTGTAGAAAGAAGAATGTAAACCCATTCTTCTTTCTACACAGAATGGAAGAGAAAAAGTTTTGTTAAAAAATAAAATGTTTCTTTTTTTGAAATTATTTTATAACAGAATTAGTAGCTCAGAATGTTAGGCAGTCTGATTCCCAATATCAAATGGTTTGCCAAGCCTTTCTCCCCATAACAGATTTGCCATTA
The DNA here is from genome assembly GCA_013398055.1 of Ifrita kowaldi. Classification (NCBI taxonomy): domain Eukaryota; kingdom Metazoa; phylum Chordata; class Aves; order Passeriformes; family Cinclosomatidae; genus Ifrita; species Ifrita kowaldi. The sequence continues at coordinate 551,572 of VZRS01003909.1, read as the reverse complement.
TTATGAAGACAAGGGTTTACGATTACCAATGATGAAAATTATCTGATATGCAAATATTTAGCATCTATTCAATTTATTGGAACAATGTAATCTTTACTATTATTACTAAGAAAATTTCAAACAGAGGAATATTCCTTTCTTGTAACACTAAAGAAAAAGGAAAAACAACTTTCATTTTATTCAACAGATTCATTACTATGGGTCATTCCCCTGAGAAATATTCTATACAATCACAAAGGATACTAAAATCTGAATCTTGCCTAAGAGTCAAGAAGAGTTGGAAGGGCTTCAGAATCAGCTTTAGCTCAACAGTGATTTCTACATCCAATTAAACAGTGGAATTGATGGACTCTGAGAATGCCATATGCTGCCCTCTGCTGAAAAGATGATCATTATGACTTGAGGTCTTACGGCTGGAATGTCTGACAGACGGGAAAAATAAGTGGAAGATCCTCTGATTCCAGGGATGTGGATAATTCCTTTAGGGAGAAAGGAAGATTAAATGCTCACCTGGGCAAAGAAAAATTCTACAGAACATATGGTGTATATATATATAAATTATCCTGACAAGAACATGAAGTCAGCAAATTGGTTATTAGAAATATAACTATTGAGGATTACATTGATTATATTCATAAAAGTCTTTTAACTGGCTACCTGTCAAGCAGTTTAGATCTAACATGTGACATACTTTAAAGACATTATAATGTAATGAGGAGAGTCTTTCTGAGTGATTTTTTTTCACCCTGTTCCTTCTGTGGTTTCTGATTGGTGCATACATATTTCAAAGTTACTGTGAGAAATTTAGCAATTACACCTCTGTTAGATAAATAATAAAATGTTTACATTCACTTTAAAATATTTTTAATTTTCACAGACTCTTACATGTTAAAATGAGTGGGGGAGAAAGAACAACAAAAAAAGGAGATCTGGGCACTTATCTAATGCTTACAGCATCATTTGCTGCATTACCAAGAATAATTATATTAAAGAGGATTCTACTACACAACAACCAGGGAAAAATTGTTGATGGATCACCAGAAGCCATGTTTGGAATACTGTTGTGTTTGATAATCCGTAGTGATACACATTTGGTCAGACAAAATATTTTTATATATATATATAAATGTGTTATATTTATATATATTATATATATTTATTATGTATTATATAATATATATATATGTTATATATATACACATATACATATATATATATGTACATGTGCTCCAGCACCTGGAACATCTCCTCCTCCTCCTTGCTGTTGCCTCTACTGTTTCTCTCACTGTTTCACTGTTTTTATTCCCTCTGGTATCTTCTGCCCTTTCTTAAATATGTTAGCATGTTTGGGGGAGTTGCCAAACACAGGTTGTGTTGGTTTTGCATGGCCTGGTTTTTGGTAGTGGGGAGGGCCACAGAGGTGGCTTCTGTGAGAAGCTGCTGGAAGCTTCCACCATGTCCAGCAGAACAAATCCCTGATGGCTCTGAAGATGGGCATGCTGCTGGCCAAGGCTGGGCCAATTAGAGATAGTGGCCACGCCTCTGTGATAACATATTTAAAAAGAAATCAAAACAAAGTTTGGGGCTCAGTTTTAATTCCAGCCTGAGTAGGAATGAGAATCTGTGAGAAGAAAACAACATGCAGGCACCAAGGTCAGTGGAGAAGGAGGGGGAGGAGGTGCTCCAGGCGCCAGAGACGAGATTCCTCTGCAGGCTGTGGTGAAGACCATGGTGAAGCAGGTTGTCCCCCGGCAGCCCATGGGGATCCACAGGGGATGCAGAGACCCACCCGCAGCCCGTGGGGGAGGTACTCACACTGGAGCAGGTGGATGCCTGGAGGAGGCTGTGGCCCAGTGGGACACCCATGGACAGAGAGGGAGGCCCTGCTCCCAGGCTGGAGCAGCCTGTCCTTGAAGAACTGCACCCCGTGGAAGAGTGACCCACACAACAGCAGTTAGAGGGGTACTGCTGCCCATGGGATGGACCCATGTTGCAGCAGTTTTGGGAAGGCTGTTGGTCGTGAGATGGAGCCACATCAGAGAAGTTCACAGAGAACTGTCTCCCGTGGGAAGGACCCCACGGTGCAGCAGGGAAAGGACTCCTCTCCCTGAGCAGCAAGAGAAACCACAGGTGATAAACTGACCAAAACCCCCACTCCATCTTCCTGCGCTGTCAGTGGGAAGGAGGGAGAAGTTGGGGGGGAAGGTGTTTTTAAGGGCTTATTTTACTTCTCATTTTCTTCCTCTGATTTTGTTAGTAATAAATTTACTTAATATCTCTAAACTGAGCCTGTTTTGCCCATGGAGTGTTTTCTCCTGGTCCTTATCCCAACTCATGGACCCTTCATTACATTTTCTCTCCTCTACCCAGCTGTAGCAGGAGAGGCTGAGTGAGCAGCTTTCGTGGGTGCCTGGCTTTTGGCCAGTGTCAAACCACACCACTTGTCTGGATAGCTGAACTTCAGCCAGCTGTGGGTCCGTTGGAGAGCTGTGTAGGAATACTTTGTCAGTTTTCACTGTAAAAATCGTAGCATCTTCCTGGGACCTGTATTGCAATCTGTGCTGTTCAAAAAATTCATAAATTATGTGAAAGAAGGCTGGAAATCTATAGAGTTTACTCACTTTTGATAGTAAACTAATGGTTGTTTCAAATATCACTATATTGTCTGACTACGGCAATTAAGAAGCAGACAAAAATTCAATACAGACAGATATAAATTCACAAGCCAAATGAAAAATAATTCTGGCTTTACATACACAGTGATAGACTCTGAAGTATATACTCTCCAATAGCAAGAGCTTTGGAGTTAGATCACTCACTGGAAATATCAAGAATATGCTTAGTAATAGTTAAAAGCAAAGAGAAAAATTATGATGATTATTATTATTGCCACAGAATACATAAATAGCACAGCTCCAATCTAAATAGAGTATATAAATCTGGTGGTCTTCTTACCACAAAAAGAATGAAATATAATTGGATTAGGTACAAAAAAGGACAAAGAATGGATCAAAGTTGACACAATTTCTATACAAAGAATGACCGGGATTCCTTAGCCTAGAAAAGAGATAGGGACATACCAAAGACCATATATTAAAACTGGCATTAAGAATGTGAAAGAAAAGCATTTTTTACTGTCCCTCCCAATAGAAGCAGTAGGAAAAAATACGGGAAAATAGCTAACAGAAGATTCAAAATAAACAGAAGAAGATAATCCTTTAAACACATCCATAGACTCAGGGATGCTAAATTTCACTCAAAAATTATCAAAATATTCATGGGAAACAAAATTCTACCAAGGGCTATGAAAATTAAAAATATCGAAAAAAAAAATCTCCCTAATTCAAGAGATCTCTAAGCTCTGATTCCCAGACCAAGATCTGTACAACTTAGATCAAAAATGTACATATGAAATAGAGAACTTTCACTCTGGCTCAAACATAGATATTTCAGACACCTAGGGTATCTGAGACCTGGGGCTAGCAGACATGAGACTAGAGGAAATCTGAGTCCTTCTGGAGTGACAGCTGGAGGCTAGGTTAAATGTGGTAGGGCATTTCAAACAGCACTAGACACTTCTATTTTGATGGTTAAATCCTACCTTATATGTTGAAAGAAGTAGCTCAGGTTTACAGAGTCTCAAATGTCAGTTAAATGCATTTCCATTTGTAAGAGTTTGATAGCCAGTAAACACACTTTTTATGTCAAAGCATGCTGTTGGTGCCCTAGTCAGTCAAAGAACCTCAGATAATTAACGTTTATTGTCTAAGCCCTGCTTATCAGCAAACTATAGCAGCTGATTTTTTATAACAATTACACCGAAACTACATCCATTTGCACTGTATAACACCATACTTATTTTTCAAAGTCCTCTTAGCATTTAATACTTTTCCAAAGTTTATGTTAAGAACAGAGAAGTAGTTATTTATCACAGATGAACATTTCAACTTCAGCTACCACAGTTACCTTGATAAATTAATACAATGCTATTGAGATTGCACATCATACATTCAAAATAGACTTATATCCACCAATCCAGAAGTAATTCTGCCTCCCTGTACTTTTGACTAACAACACTGTGGTACTTCATGAACATCCACTATTCTTTCCCAGGAAACTCCAGGCTCAATTGATGCTCAGGAGGAATCTGCTCTGATAGAAAACCATGATTGTAAGTAGAATTTTTATTTCATTTGCTGCAGTACCTGGAAATTGTGTAATAAACAACTGCACAATTGGAAAGAAGGTATCATGATCAAAACAAGTGATAGCTTCCCTGGAAAACTTGGATTGTGTTCTCCTGCTGCATGCCTTAATAACATTGATAAGGCAGTTAAACCGAGCCTTTTTGAGGCATCATTAATTGTGCCCACACATATCCCGTTCCAACTTATTCCTTAAATATCTTTTGCAAAAATGCTGATAACATAGCTGTAAATGTAATCCAGAGGAGTTCTGCTTTCAGCATACAGAAGTTAATATACACCATATAACGTTAAGTACTCTGAAAAATTAGGTTCTAAGGTTTCTTTTTTTTTCAATTTGTATATCCTGGATTATTTTACACGGATAAAACCACTTTCTTTCCTCCCTCATTTCTCTAGAAGATTGTAGAAATAAAATAGTTAAGATTATGAAGACTCGGACATTGAGCAGCATGAAAATGCAGTAATTCAGACTTCAGAGCAAAAATGAGCAACACAGAAGGCTGAAGGTTACATGTCAAACAACAGGCCAACAAAGCTGAAATACAGTTGTAACTGAGACCTGTATTTAAGATCTACATATTTAATCTCAATTGCACAGATTGCAGTCAGGGAGTAAGCACTGGAATTCACTTAACTGTCAGGGAGCAGAGTTCAAGAGTGTCTGGTCATGGAAAAAGTAGTGGATGGACACAAAAAGGAGTCTGGAAAGGGCATTCTGACAAAGAGGCAAAGGATGAGGAGAAGCCTAAGAGTAGCTGGGCAAAAACTGGAAAAAAAGAAGCCATGAAATGAAATAAACACTCATTGTATTTTAGTACCTGTACTAGATCAGAAAGCCTCTGCCACATGGAGAGTAGGGAGGAAAATTTGCTAAGATGTTAGCAAAAGGTGAGACTGGACATGGCTATGAATGAGACTAAAAACTGGGAGAAGTCTTTGAAGAACTAGAGTGGTTACATAGGAAATGTGGAACTGTGTAGGCAAAGCAGAAAGGAGATTTGACTAAGACAGTGGATACACAGGCAAATGAAACTCTTAGAGCTCTCATCTCTCAGTTTCAGCTTCTCAGCCTAAAGCTACCTTCCAGAAAGTCTTTTTCACAATTACTTTCAACTTTATCCTCCAGTTTCCATTCAGTTTTTCTCTCAATCTTTTAAGACTCAGCAGACGTGTTGTTTTCAACCTCAAGCCAATCCAAGCACCAGCAGCCAGGCCGGGGCTCACAGCAGCCCAGCTGAAAAAAATTGCATTGCAAATCACAGTGCTGATGCCTCATTGCTATTCTGGCTCAGAACTGCTCTAAGAAAGAAATTTATTCTGAGTCAGAACTAGTTCAGTAGGAATGGCCCAAGCGCTAACTGATGAGACAACTGCACGTCTGTGGTGGATGCATAAGCTCTTGTTAGATGCAGGAGATGCAAAGGGGAGAAATATGTTCAGTTGCCGTCTCTTCCAATTACAAACTATGAAAGTATAGACCATGCTTAGTGATTACGATAGAGTATTAGAAATTAAGTTCCAGGAAGTCCCTGCTGACCATACATACCCTGAGCACACAAACCCCAGTTTTTCAAAAGATAATAAATCTTGAAGGAAGGGAATGGGGAAGGGAGAACCAAGTGTGGAAGCTTTGGGTAGAGACTTCTGCAATTGGTCAACCAAGTCATACTCCTGATGTAGCAGCTAGTCCCATGTCAAAGCACAAGAGCCACTAAGTATTTAAATTAAAAATAGCTCTTTTTTTCTCTTTTTTCCCCCCTTCTTTTTAGTTTCTTTTTATTAATGACCAGGCCATTTTTGCTGTAATGACCATAACAAACTAGCTGAGGCAGACACCAGCATGAAAGTTTTTCCATCAAATTTTTAAACTTAGACAAGTTTTAAACAAATGAAAATTGGCCTGTAATACTACTAATCCTATATCCATACCTGTCACACTCTTCCTTGGGAAATCCTGTTCCTTTGCAAAGACCAAACTATTTGTAAATGGTATATGATTCTGTCTTTTAGAAAGAAAATATTTTAGAAACATTTTGCCATACAATACATAATAACTTTATTTTAAATGCCATCCATTTTTTAAGCTCACTTCAATGCCTGTCTGTAATATTGGCATAAGCTACAATGAAGATCCCAGAGATGGCGTGTTTGTACTGCAAAATAAGTTTAAAAGTAATTTAATCATATTCTAAAAATTAAGGTCTACCTTTTGAAAAATTCTTAAATATTCACTACTCACCAAAAGAAAAACCACAAATGTGAGATTATTTTTTTCAAGAAATAAGGAGTTATTTTTTTAAATGGTAATTAGCAAAACTGGAAAAAACTTGCATCATCATTGTCTTGGTGGTCAAGAGGTTCCATTGAGAGGTCAAAGTGATTCTTTGCTCTAGTTAAGAAATAAAAGAAGATACGCTGAAGTTCACTGCTGAACTCATGCCTCTACTCACCTTCACATGAAATACACATTCATGCTGGCAGACAGAAAAAAATTACTTTCTGTCTATGTAGTAACAGTATTCTCATGGAGAGTAGGAAAAGTAAATTTGTCTTTCCTGACACAAAGGAAGAAAGTGCACTAAGATCTCCCACATCTGAGCTAAACATTCTAACTTGTGCACTCTCACACAAAATGGATAGGGCAACACAACTATCATTTATATCATCAGTCCAGTCCTTCCCCTTCTTTTTAATTTTTTCTACTTTTCCTGGAGGCTGCTTTTTGGATAAGTCCATCCCAAACTGTGATTTGCTTTAAGTAAACCAAAAGCTGAGACCTAGACTGCATTTAGGAAAACAAAAAATGAGGTAGATCTCTGATTTTTTAAAAGAAAGCTTCTCCCAGAATGAGTAGCCTAAAAAAGACTTAGCATCAAGGAAGAATGCAACAATGTAGGATTTAGTGTCACTAGAGGTGACAACAGAGCTGTAAACTACAAACACCTAAAAGCTTACAATCCAAGCTGTCAAGCAAAGAACTCCCTGCAGGTTTAGACCATCTGGATAGCTCCAAACTTTTCTTAATCTTATTCAAAAAAGAACATGAACATGGATGTATAAACTGTGGAATCGCAAACAGGAATGGAGACACTACTTAGCATCAACTACTTAGGTATTCAAATAACACAGCTGATTTCTGCATCCACAGGTCAAATATAACATCAGTAAGTAGCTAAGAATTCACTATGTAACCACCAAAGTACTCAAAAACATGACCTAAAGTAGAGAATAAAGAAATTTCACCTCCTTAGTATAATGGATAGCTATATTACAGTCTATAAATATATACACAGGAAGACAAAATTCATTTCAGTCTCACAGACAGAAGCATAACAAGACCCAGGGGCAACAAGCTGAAGACAGACAAACTTAGAATTAACATCTTAATTACCAGTGATGAGTACCTCATTGAAAATTGTGATAGACACTCCCATCCTTGAAGTATGCTTTTTAAAAACAAAGGTAGAGGGTTTTTTTATCTTTAGACAGACATGACCTAGTTCAAATGGGAAGAAACTAAGACAGCCATGAGGTCTCTGTTGTATAGTATGCCAGGCTAGATGATCACAGTACTCCCTTCTGGCTTTTTAATCCATGAAACTGTGTACATTTCCATTTCAATGAAACTGCATCTTTCAATGAGCATTTTTTAAAGGAACAGCTTTCCAGTGAGCTCTAGTTATGCCTTGAAGGCATAGCACTCTTTTGGTGGAGGCTTGTGAAAAACTTCTGGATAGCACAATATGGTGTTACTCTGAATGGAGGAAGCATTCAGTCCTTTCTGAGGCAGAGCTGGGACCAAATACAGAACACAGTAGAATCTGCTTTGTTTAACATATTAATTTGAAAATTAACTCTTTGCAACATCACACTGAATCAGTTTAAGCCCTCAGTTCCACCATCATTTAATGAATTTGACAATTGCTTGGCATACTCTAATTTTTTGGTTGTGTTTACCAGATACGTTCTCTTAAATCACCATAGAATGGGGGGATCTAATGTAAAAGCATTAGCACTGGAACACGTTTGGATTGGGACTTCTGATTTCATTTCTTCAAAAAGGAATTCTATTTTTGTGCATCAAACTACATGGAAACCTGAACCAGAAAAAGACAAATGGATAACGTTGGGCAATTCACACAGAATATTTCTTATTGCACCAAGACAAATCAATAGGACAGACACTGCCTTCAGAGACCCTCTGGTTATGGCAATCTGACCAGTTCATTATTTTCCATCTGAGTTAAATCATCGCTTTATAATATTAGATAGTAAAAGAATTTTTTTGAATCCATCTTTTGGAGTTTTGAAGTCACTTATTTTGACAGTTAGCAATACATTTAAACTAATCTGTTATCAGTACAAAGCACAGAATGTTACTTACTCATATCTATTTCATTTTCTTACAGCAGTTTCCATTCCTTTACTATGTTCTTGTGATTTTTATTATCTCATTTCAGAAGTGTAAGGAATCAGACAAAAAATAAAAAAAGATTAAGATAATTCTGACTGTTGACACACAGAAGTAAAACTCTAGATCCTTTACATGAAATTAATTTTTTCTGTAGGTAATACAAAGAAGTTCACAAACCTTCAAGTTCAATGACATAATAGCAGCTTAAATGCAGTTACCCAATAAAATAGCGTATAAAGACTTAAAACGCAAGCATATCTTAAAGGTAGAAAGGATAATCAGAATAGTTTACTACCTTCTGAAAAGATCGCATTATTTTGTGATTCAATCTCTGACTGCAATTTGTATGTGTGCATGCACTATAATCACATTTAACCTTGAGAAAATCCTGCATCTCTTACATGCTTTCAGCAGGGGGTCCTTGCACTCGTAAATCTGAAAACCACATCTGACTTTATACTTCCTGTGATGCCAACAACAGCTCATGCAATTATTTGTCTGCTTTTAGCTTAGTGTTTGTGAATAACTTCTTATTCCAGCTATTAGTTGTTATCTTTTCATTAATATTTTTCATCATCATGTCTGTAGAGGTCACTGTGATAGAAAGGGCAAATCATATAGAAAATATCCGTAGTCATGAATAAAGAGTTTGAAAATAATACTATTTCTTTTTCACTGTTTCATCCACAATGTTACCTCTCACAGTCTGACCTCAAATGTGTAACAATACCTGATGAGAGCATAAGAATAGCAACAACCACATGTTTCTCCATAATTGCTGTTTGTCAGTCATTTCTTCAGCATTAACAACATTCCAGACAACTCAAGGTCAACCATATCTTATGCTAAGGAAAAAAAACCCTTCTTATCAAAAGAAATAGGCAAGCCAACAAAATCCATTGCCAGCTTCTAGATGCGTGCTTGATTCTGGCTGTTTTGTGCCCATAACTAAGGAAAGCTACGCCATTGAGTAAATTCTGCCAGTATAAAATGGCAATCAAAGCAACTGAAAATATTGCTAACAGTATTTTCCCCTTTATGCATCAACTCTGTGTTTTCGCAGTGTTTTAATACAGAGAGTTAAACTAGTCCCCTGAGATGACCTTCTTGAGTTTAAAAATCTGACCTTAAAAGAGTTCTAGAGGATATTGATATGAAAACAATTCTCTAACAATTTCTAGAGTGTATTAAAAAGTATAAAATTACGGATAAAATTACATATAAAATTACGTCACCAATTTTCTACCTTCAATCTTACTAAATTTACCATTGAAACTGATAAGAAATATTCACCTAAAAATACATTAAATAAGATGGTGTTACAGATTTGATTAAGACCCTTACTAGGCCCACAAGGACTGAAGAATTTAGCTAAGTATTGTCTTAGAAGAGTCGCATGCCAAAGAAGCAGAAAGAGGATGAAACCAATTTAGAGAGAGTTTTGCAAAAACTCTCTCTCAAAAAAGTAGCCATATATCACCAACTACAAAAATAATGTATGTTAGGGATGTAAATAGGAATTACTGTTTGCCATTTTCACCAAGTGCTAGATAAAAGGGTAGGAAAGGAAGTATTCTACAGTTTGATTTCTCTTATTCTCAAATCGATGAGATTTTATTCATTCTCCATAATTAGACATTTTTAGCAACAAAAAAATAGTTCTCAATTTTTTGTAGAAAAATTAAAACAAACCCATGAAAAAGCTATCAGCTCAGGTTAGAAAGCATAAAAGAATATTGCTTTATTCAAAGATGCAAATGCCATTCTAAAAAAGCTTTAGATTCTTTTTCATTAGAAAACTACTTTCAAATTTAATACTGGACTATTCATCCTTTCTGTGGAGTACTATAGGACAAGATTAATGTATTCCAATCTTTTGATGGAAGATTTTTAAAGAAAGATTTAGAAGGGTCTAATGCCATGAAGCACTTGGCAAGAACACCAGTTGACCTTATGCACCAATTGTTTCATGTCTTTTGGCACTGAAACTGTTTTTCTTCAGCTCCACAACATGACCCCTGTTTCACTGCCAAAGCAGACCTTGACATTAAGAAGAGAAGTTCTGGTGGCAGCAGATTTTAGGGCATCAAAAATGGCAGATTTAACGTTATCAGTCTCATGAGAACACTGCAGTATGCTGATGGAATTTCCCCCCAAAAAATTGCTCGATATCAACCCATGGTTGCTCCTAAAAATTGCGCCACTTGCTTCTCTGTTGCAACACCATTCAGATTGATAAATTCTAAAATTTGAAAAATACCATATCTGGGCTTTTTCCTAGCTGAAGAACTATTGGTAACAAAGATGCATGTCTCAACAGGCAGACATCAACTAATGAAGCTTGACAGCATGCTAAACACACTATCATAAGTAACCTATGAAGTTTTACAGAGATTAAATGATAAGTGCTACAAGCTCTGCTCAGTCCAAGTTCCAGGTTTAGAGTTATGATGTGCATTAACCAAATTTGTTTGGACTCCATTCAACAGGTTTTAAGCCTTGCCACGATAATAATTCAGTGTATAATTAAATGCCAGATTAACTCTCAGCTCAAAGTCTCTTCCATATATTAAAAAACCCAAAAAACCAAAAAAGAAAACAACAAGACATTCTGATGACAGAACATCTAGGTGTAAAGGTATCATTATAATTAAATCATATAGCACAATAAATGTGTAACATATAAAATATGTTTGTGGTAGGTACATGTTGTTTTAGTTATTGTAAAGTGACAGTCTACCAACAGAATCCCAATGTTTACAGCTATTTGACTGACCATGTAAACACTGAAGGTCTCAGTGTTATGTGCAAATGAATAGAAAACACAAAATAGGAAGGATCAAAAAGATGACAAGACAAACTGAAGATAAAAAAGACTTAGAGACAACAAAGACTAAAACAACATTACCTCTAAAATTTCTTGCTTGTATTAAATTTAATGATTTGAAATTTTGTATATCTACACAGTACTCAGGGAAATATATGCCTATAACTCTACATATTTTGACTGTATCTCATCTTCCTGACACTCTTCTGCTTGGGTATCCAGCTCACTGCGAACACATGCTTAATTTTAGTATGTATGTAGCTCCCATGAAGTTACAATGAGTGACGTGTTTGGTATATGGGTGTCTTTAATATGTAGCCTCTCTAAAGGAATCATCATTTCACATCTTTAAATAAACATCTCCTAGAGTAAAGTAGTGATTTAGTGTGGGACGTTCAGGCAATTATAAGCTTATATTCAAGAGTTTAACAAACTATAAACATCAAAAGTAGTATGCTTATGTTGTATAATACTGTTAATCAGTATTATAAAAATATAGTATCTTCTCTAAAGGACAATTATTAGGTTTTTAAACCCTTTCTAAATGGGCAAAAAATATTATCCAAGATATTTGGATGTTAGATTTCTGTTGAAATTCCATTAGAAAATTCCTTCACGGCACTTAATGTAATGTAGCTATTCCAGAATAAGAGGAGGTACTTGCTCAGCAGGGTGCTGATACTGCAAAGGGAATACAGATTTCTCTACATTATCTTTTCCACCATTCTTTAGAAGCACATAATACAACTACCTGGCAGCATACATACTCTATTCAATATTTTGAATAGGAAGAATAGAAAAGTTATGCAACTCCAAAAGTGTGATCAAGTCATGTGATGCAGGGGGTGTATTGCACCAGTAAGCGATAATAATTCCGTTTTCCCAAAATTTCTTTTTTAATTTGTTAAGCACAGTAAGGATGCTCCAGAATTCTTCCCTTGTCTGCCCCTTCACAATTATAGCAATAACCACAGCACACCTAAAAGTACAGGATTAGATCTTCCATCTTCAAATGTTTTGCCTTTACAAATTTATTCTACAGCTAGGCTGAGGCCATGTGAGAGACATGTTGTCTTCTATGTCAGCTGGGCACCAACAAAGAAGTCAACAATGAATTAAGTACTTATGCTTTTATTAATGACTACAAGCTACACTGATTTATAGCAATGATTAAATAATCTTGATTTTATAGAAAATACGCATTGGAACTAAACTGCACACTTTATTTTTTCTGAAATAAATCTGACCAGAAGTTTGAAGCAGACTTACTGCTTCTACAGGAGTCTTTTCAAAGTGGATGTGAAGAACTTAATTCTCCTCTCAGCGATGCTTAGCTAAGATGCTAAGTAAAGAATGAACACACCTTGGAATACATTGCATCAAACCTTTGGTATGCATGAGACTGGAGCTTGTTTTCCTCCGCTTATTTACTCCAAAGGAAACCACTAGAAGACATTTCTTCTTTAAGTTAATACTGCATTACTTCACTAGAAAACACACATTACAATGCCCTTTATTGCCAGTGCTTGTTATCCAAGATTATTAGGAATATATGATTAGAAATAGTGAGTTTAATGGAACACGTATTAACTTTAGCTGAATTTACAGGATCACAGAATGTCTGAGGTTGAAATGAACCTCTGGAGGTCATCTGGTCCAACCCCCAGCTTGAGCAGGGACATCTATTCTTCTACTGCAGTCATGCAACCATCCCATGACATCTAAATGATCCCATCAAGATAATATCCCTGCAACTGCATATAAATCTCTAATTTTCCTCATATTTATTCTCCACACAAGTGTACAGACCATCATAAGGGCATGCCAGCATGGTGACTTCTCAGAAAAAGTCTGGGTTGTCGGTTTTTTTCAATAATGACACTTTTCCATAAGGCACTTCCTTGTTTACACACAAATGCTTGAAATGCCCCCACTGTAGCCTTGTTTTGTTTATTTTGTGCTCCCTTTCATTTACATCACCCCAAGCTTTTTGCTGTCAACCCTGACCATCACTCTCTCACAGGGCTGGTAGTAACTCTTGCCCTTGTTGACATGGGCATTTGAAAGCCCTAATTATCAGGTCAGACATTCTGCTGGCAAAGACACCACTGGCCTGCTTATGGGGGTGGATTCCAGTCTCTTCCAAGTGGGTGTTGATCTTTAAGCAGGGTCCCACAGTCATAGAAACCCAATCTCGGTTGCCACCAATAGCTCCATAACCAAACCCTGATGTGCAGTATCCTTAGCCCTCCCTTTCCTTGGAAGATTGAGAACAAGAGCTGGGCCCCCACATCGCTGACTATTGCCTCCAGAGCTCTGCAGTCAGTTTTGATACTCTCCAGGTTGCCTCCAGCAGTATCATTGGCACCCACATGGAAGAACAGCAGGAGGCAACAGTCATTGGTCTGGACAAGCTTTGGCAACACAGTGCCGGATCCAGATCTCAGGCAAGCAGAAAACCTCTAGGCAACAGGTTGGGTTGGCAAACGGTTACCTCCAGCCCCCACTGCATGGAGTCTCCTACTTCTATCACTCCCCATTTCCTCCCATCAGTCTTGCATAGCTCAGGGTCAGCTGGCCCAGATGCTTTGCTGGAAAGTACATCTGGGTCCTCATCAGCTTTGAAGAATCTCTTTTTTTCTCCTGTCAGAGCCTGTTTTCTGTTGCTGGGCATCTAGTGTGCAACTACATTCTTAACTCCAGAACTAACAGTTCTAACTTTCCAGATACTGGTTAGTTAATGTCCTAAAGAAGGAACAAAATCATGAATTTTTCTTTCAGAGAAACTACATCACAGATTATACACACGGAATATATTTAATTTTTGAACATTATTGATTAACAGGGTGTTATAAGGACAATTCCTGTATTATATTGATACTCTGAGTTACATGATTTATTATTTCTATGAAAGGGCTTTGGTTACCAGACAAGCATTTATTATAAGGGTGTAAAAATATATGAAATAAACAAAATATTTTTTGTATATCCAATATTGCAAACTTCATTTTGTATAGTGAGTATTCCAAAGAATTAATGTTTGATATATGAGCCAATTAGGCAAAAAGAACCATTCAATTTACTTTATAATAAATATATTTTATTCAAAGTGCCCTTGAAAGCAGCTATACACATCCTGAGTGTTCCTTCCTATGTACTCTCTAATCTTTGCCAATGAAATTAGTCTTTATTGATCTCCTAGCTCACTAACAAAAATGTCAAAATAGAAGAGATGAATGAAAATAGTACTGACTTCAGTTCCTCAGTTTTGTACTTTTTGTTCCTCTTTACATATATGACAACTTTATTCATAAAATCACTTTTTGTGCCTTTTTTTTTCAGATGTTCCAGTCTCTTTAACACAGTATTTAAGCACATCAGGGTCTCACTACTGTTTTCAGTATTACCTGTTGAGGCTTACCTTTTGTTAGTTTAATGCATTTTAATACTGCACAGACCAGTGTGGAACTATCCTGCAAATTTTAGGTTCATCTCCATCATATGGACATTCCACTTTTCAGGAGAAAATAGCATGCGTAGTCTGTATGGCAGTCATCTCTCCCAAAGCCAGACAGAAAGATGAATAATAATTTCTAGAAGTAGTCTGGCTATAGGAATACTGAACATTTTATGGCTTCCCTTGATGTGGGATGTCAAAGAAAGTTTTAAATTTAGGAACTCCTGTCATTGATTAACATAATAAAGCTATAAGCAGTAGAATGAGACTGAATCACAGAATCATTGACTTGTTTGGTTTGGAAAGGACCTTTAAAGATCATCTAGTCCTGCAATGAGCAGAGACACCTTCAACTAGATCAGGTTGCTCAGAGCCCCATCCAACAGGACCTTGAACGTCTCCAAGGATGGAGCATCCACCATCTCTCTGGGCAATCACCCTCACCCTAGTGTTTCACCATCCTCATTTTAAAAATCTTCTTCTTTGTATCTAGTCTAAATTACCTTCTCAGTTTAAAACCATTTTCCCTTGTCCTATTGCAACAGGCACTGGTAAAATATTTCTCCCCATCCTTCTTATAGGCTCCCTTTAAGTACTGGAAGGGAATATAAGGTCTCCCGACAGTCTTCTCTTTTCCAGACTGAACAAACCCAATTTTCCTAGCCTTTCCTCACAGGAGATGTGCTCCATCCCTCTGATCAACTTGGTGGCCCTCTTCAGGGCCTGCTCCAAGAGACCTGTGTCTTTCCTGTGCTGAGGTCACCAGAGCTGGACACAGGTGGGTTCTCACCAGAGTGGAGGGGCAGGATCCCCTCCCTCACCCTGCTGGCCACGCTGCTTTGGATGCAGCCCAGGATACAATTGGCTTTCTGGGCTGCAAGTGCACATTGTCAACTCATGTCCAGCCTCTTATCCACCAGCACCCACAAATCTCTCTTGGCAAGGCTCCTCTTGATCTGTTCATCCTCCAGCCTGTATTGATGTCAGGGGTTGCCCTGACCCAGGTGCAACACTTGGCCCGATTGAACTCCATGATATTCCCATGGGCCCACTCCTCAAGCTTGTCCAGGTCCCTCTGGATGGCATCCCATCTTTCAGGCACATCAGCAGTACCACATAGCTTGGTGTCAACTGCAGACTTGCTGAGGGTGTACTCAATCCCATTGCCTGTGTCATTGATGAAGACATTCAATAGCACCAGCCCCAATACGTACCCCTGAGGGACACCACTTGTCACCAATGTCCACAGGGACATGGAGTCATTGACCACTTTGCATCGCTCTTGAATTTTGTCATGTCCCAATGTTGGGACTCAAACTCTTTCATCTGCTGCCAGCTCTCTTTTAATTGCACAGCTGAAGGGACAAAAACCCAAAAAAAACCGCAACCAAAAATGAAACAAACTCCATTTCATATTGCTATTTCCCTTAAATTCTTCTAAGAAAATCTGTCATTTGCTTCAGTTGCACTCTTTTGTTTGCTCACAATTTTATTAATTTTAAAGATACAGATAAAATATTCAAGGAAGTTTAGCATATCTTTCAATATAGCCTCTTTGGAACACTCCCTCTCTTTTGTAACTTCTAGCAATTATACATTGGCTCTGGTTTTTTTAATTAAGAGTATTCTCCACTGAACAAGAAACTCATGAGATTACCTTAGATTTTACTTGTAGGTCATACAACTATTAATTAGATAAGAAGAAGAAATACCTTGTAAAATATTCTTGAATTACTTCATTTTTATTAGAATTATTAATTTTGCAAAATTATCTTGGAGTGCCCACATCTGATAATGTAGAAAGATGTGTATATAACAATAGGAAAAATACGTAACATTATACTACAAATTATAATCCTGTATTTGAAAATTTTCTGAATTTTTGTCACCTGAACACACACACACACACACACGCACACAAAAAGGTAAAAAAAAGAGCAATTAAATGACTGAACATAAGTGCAAAAAGTCTTAATTACTTATCTATTATATAATTACAATTACATTGAAGGGGATCAGAGCTCTCTACAGAAAAATAATGTAACCAACCCTACACAAACACATACACATGCCCACAAATATGTATCCTTACCCTATATTCCTTCATATACATACATTTGGAAAAAAATTGTTCCTGCTACTTTTCCCCAAGACCATAGGAATAAGTCTAGGTTGGTCCCAGAATCGCTACAACAAACAACTTTCAAGTTGCTCTTTAAACTATTTCTCCTTCATGTACTACATTTTTGCCAACACTGTATCAAATACAGAAGCTTTGTACTTAAAGTACTTACCTAAATTTCACAGAAAAATAGCTAAGCACCTTCAAGAAGAAGCCCCAGGAACTTCTACACCCAGTCTCAAGCCTGTTCCAGCTGTTATGCTATTAAGACAACTTAGAATTTAACAAGTTATGCTTTACAGAATCACAGGATGGGTGAGGTTGGAAGGTACCACAGTGGGTCATGTGGTCCAGCCTGCCTGCCCAAGCTGGGTCATCCCAGAGCACATGGCACAGAATTGTGCCCAGACAGTTCTTGAATATCTCCAGTGAGGGATACTCCACAACCTCTCTGAGCAACCTGTTTCAGCGCTCAGTCACTTGCACAGTAAAGATGTTCTTCCTCATATTCAGACGAAATTCCTGTGCATCGGTTTCTGCCCACTGGTTGGTTGTCCACCAGCCTGCAAGTCCTTCTCTGCAGAGCCGCTTTCCAGCTCTCAGCCTGTGCTGGTACCTGGGGTTATTCTTCCCCAGGTGCTGCACTACTTTTCTACAGATTACTTTGTCTGGACTTGCAGAACCATGTCACAAATATGTGCTAATGACATTCAAGGATGAAATCTCAAACTGGATTTGAATATTTCCCCTTAGTACACAATCTGTACACTTTCTTTTTTCTCTCTGCTGTTCCTTTCGATACAAAAACCCCCAGACTTTGACAGACTAAAGGTGGTTATTTTTTTCTAAGTGTGAAGCATTTGAAACAGGTAAAACCCCAATGCACATTAAAAGATGCATTTATTTTACACTCCAGTACATTTGATTTTCAAGCCCACCTCAAGAAGCCAGGATAGAAGAGCTAGAAAAAAAGGCACTTGAAGATCAAAAAGAGTAACTGTGGCAAGTATACAACCTGAAGATTTCTTAAGTCATACCATCAAAATTATTTCTAAAAAATATCTGGAAAAGTTAAAAGGCATAAGATGGAAATAATGGAAAGCTTAGATTTCAATACATAGAACAGAACCTCCATTACACTTAGTTTTTAAAAAGTGGTGAAAAAGCAGTAAGACCACTTAATGGTTTCCAAAAATAAAACATCTATCAATCACTTTCATTGATAAAAGTGGCAATAAGCTTCAGTCAAACAATTAACACAATCAGAAAAAAATATATTGCAAGAAAAGTCACAGAAATCTACAAGTATGTAAGAGTGCTTTTTTCTTGGAAAATAAATTTCAACATATATCACATAAAATACTCCCCCAAAATACACTGTAAAAGCCTGTGATACTACAAAAGGAATATTTCTTTAAGCGTTCTTTAGGTGAAGAATCCTAGAAAATTTTAAGAATCTGAAATATGAACAGGTCTTGCATGTAGAGTTTTATTGCTCTATAAAATCTGCACATGCATGCATCAGTGAATCCAATTTTAAATAAGCACATTTTTCTGCCTCTTTTTTCAGGGCTACATTGTGGGCAGTGCCTGCATATTTACCTGTATAATTACAATTCTCCCTAACTCTGAGCCATTAACCACTATGTAAAACACAGCAATACAAAATAATGCTCAACACAAAATCTTTGGATCTGCTAACATGTATTTCTGCGTGCGTGTGTCTCAGAGTCTCATTCTCTGATGGATCAGGACTGGTATGTGAATTTCCATTCTAGACGACTGTTAAATTTCTCAACAAGGTTATCAGATTGGGGCATTTAAATTCAGCCAAAGCAGCAGATGTTTTGTGTTAGTTCAGTGGCTATTCATGAGCCCATATAACAGGTACCAGAGGAGTTGTTATCGAAGATGATTCTATTAAAGTACTACTACCAACTGTCAACCTTTTACTATTTATCACTTCATGTTTGTAGATATATTCCAATATTTTTTTTTTTTTTAGATTAAGAAAATTGATGACACAGAGAAAACACAAAATGACACAATTTCAGCTAAAATTTCTAAAGATTTTTAAAGCAATAAGAAAGAAACCTGATGCTTTTAAAGAGCACAGAAAATGTCTACCTGGCAATAATTGCTGGGTTTTGCTATTGCTTGTGAAATAATTGAGGAAAAGGAATGGATTATTTGGGGCTAGGAAAGTGAATGATCCATTGCAAAATAATCAAATAATCACTTGAAAAAGGAAAACAGTGAATATTATAAACCATAAAATAATAGAGATATGAAGAGCAGAGGACAGTAAAGAAATAGGAATGCAGGGCATGGGATTCAGTTTTCTAGGGTAAGAGTAGAAAGAAACATCAGTAATAGCTTTCCATCAGAAGCTCTTACTCCTAAAAGCCTGGCACCTGACCTGATTCTTCAGGATATGGATCAGGTTTCTATGAATAAGAAATAATGAGTATATTTAAATTAGTTTAAATGAAAGAAACACCGTATCTTTACTAAGACACCAAGCTTGGCAGCATTTTTTGTAGACTCTGAGAGAACAAAAAGCTCCTTGAACCAAAGACTATTGTTCCTTTTTACATGGTTTCCTGAAAAAAAATGAGCTGCTTTGCTCAGCTCCTCTTGATCACTTCCAGTAACCAATTCCATCTAAGTCCAATGCATGGGAAAAGGTCTCAAAGATTTAATATTCCTACAAACTTTTTGAAAGCAGACAGCTGTATGGGGTGTCTGCTAGCTAAAAGAAAATGCAACATGAATGCAACTTTTACTTAGCAGTGCAAAACTCCCTTCTCAGTAAAGGCCTCCCTTTCAAATTGATTCTCTCTTGTCTAATACAGGTTAAGTTTATACTGCAGCCTGAGTATAAACTCAAGGTAGGTATAACTCAATTAAAATATCAACTCACAAATCCAAACCCATGGGCAAAATGGATTAATTTAGTTTTACACGACTATTTCTTAAACCAAAACCCTCCAACTCAAGCATAAAACCAACCAATATGCTGCTCCTTCCACTCTCTCCATCTCTTTGGCATGCAGCCCACCACTCTTTCTTCTTCTCCCTTGCACTAAGAATCTGGCATTCCTGCCTGCAGCGTGGCTCAGCACCCACTGGCTCCCCCAATCATCCCTCTCAGACTATTGAACAACCTGGTAGTTCAAACGTGCTACATGAAAACACAGATGTGATCACACTTAGGGATTTCTGCACTGAGCACTAAGATGCCCATCTGCACTGAGAGCGTACCAAGTACCTCTCCCAAAACATATCAGACACCTCCAAAGACGAAGGCAGTGTTTCAGTGCCACCCTTTTTATCACTAGATTTTAACAGACGTTGAAGAGAAGCAAGAATGCAGTGGTCACACCAGGTAGCTACATGCAAGAACCTACATTTAAGTGGAAATTAAGATCATAGTAACATATATGTGCTGAGTTTAAGGGATATACTGGTTTAGGCAGCTGTAAGAGCACTGATTTCCTGTGCTATTTTCTGGAATTTATGTGCCAAACTTCCACAAATCTCATTTTAATCAACAAGACAGGCAATCTAGTTCTCACTGCTCTTGATCATCAAGAATCATGCACATAAACAATGTCCAAAAAAGGTATGGAATCAAAGTATCTTATACATCATCTACTTTTCTAACATTATGCCAAAAAAATGCTGCAAATAACTAGCGAAATGTGCAATGTGTAAGGAAATGTGCATTTTGCTACGCTGCCACACTGTTTTCTTTGTAGAAGGAAGCTCATCTATTCTTTGGATCAGATTTTAGGTATAACAGTTGCTTTAAGAATATTTGAATGGGATCAGATCAAAAGTCCAACTGGCTTAGTATCCAAATAGGTTGAAAGCAGCAGTTGGAGAACACTGTTAGTAAAAAGAGATGGATCATATCACTTCTGTTATTACTGTAACTTAACTATGCAGAATTTAAACAGGAAAAAAATCTTTTATCAGACTATTGTATGATGCTAAGCCTCCCAAGACAATTTACTTGACTTTATTGTTTACAATTGAGCTGGAATGAAAGTTCATAAACGGTGTTAACACTGGTGAAATAGAAGACTGCTTTGTCTTGTCAACCAATAATATTTTGAGAAGCATTAACATTTTGAACCTCAAGTTTCAAAAATCTACTATTCGAAATGAATATGGAGAGAGATTGCAATTTGTATTTGCAACAGTGTACTGGAAGACATCCCAAATATTTGTTCTGATCAAGGTAGGTCCTGAAGCAGAAGTATACAGTAGTATTGCACCACCAAAAAGCTGAGTTGAATTCAGCTGCTTTGTTAAGATGTACAATATATCAACTTGGAAAAAGAAATATGCTAGTTCAGTGATATTATTTTTTGACATCCTAGCCAGTGTACTTGCACTTCAAATATAACACAACCATCTTGATTGACCCTCAGCTTAGGGTCAGGAAAAATCTTGTGGGTTAATTATCATACTGTTTACTTATAATGGATAGGTGGCTTTTGTGTAGCTGTGATTATCTCGTATATCTAGTTGATTTCTTGCTAATAATAGCTTGCTCTAAGAAGTATTAAGATACAGTATTGATTTCAAAAAGATTAAATCACTGTGCTAATATACAAGAGATTATTCAATTAGTAGAGATGACTGGCAACATTTATCTAAAAATGCTCCCTGCTCTCCTGTGAATATCTAAAGTATAACTTAGTTAAATACATAAAAATCAAGATCAAAATATTCTAAAGCAGTCGAAAAAGTGAATTCTAAAATTTCAGGAACAAGAAACAATTTCCAGAGAATAAAGGTTCAGAAAACCTGGTCTTGAAGTATCTCAAACTGCTTTGAGATACTAAATAATCAGCTGTTATTTTTTAAAAATTCTAAAATAAATCTATTTTGAAATAAATTGCCAGATTTTCACTGTAAGTTCTCCAACACATTCTGTTCCATAAACCTGGCAAACTCTTGCTGCCCATCTGCTTTACTGAGGAGTATAAAGGTGTTCTCTATTGGTAAATACCCAAAAAGTTGAATGACAGTCAAACAACGACATTCATTCTCTTTTTCAAGTCTCTCAGTAAGTTTCCTGTTGGCTTTCTATTAATTGCTTCTGCACACTTTATGATATCATAAATATCATTAAAAATTAAAATTCAACTTAAATAGGCTCTAGATGAGGTCAAAACTATTTTCATAATTTCAACCAACAATATTGTCTCTGGTGTTCTTTATGCCAAACAAACAAATGAAAAACAAACAAACAAAAAAATCTCTTTTATTAGCGTAGGAAGAATCTATTCTCAAATATCTGTCTATTTAAATGTCTGCCTCAGTGAGCAGCTGTCCATCACACTAAAATAAACCTGCAAATTTTCACCACTATTGCAAATGGTTGGTTCTTAGGGTTTTTTTGGTTTTCTTAGTAAGAACTGTATTTGTTCATGCACCAGGACAAGAAACTATGCAAGAACTTTTCCCATCAAAGTACAAGGGGGAGCTCTATGTGCTCAGAGTTGCTTATAATTCATCCCTTGGTGAAACACAAATACCATTCATTCAATGCACCTCTGAAAACGTATTTTTTTCCCAGAGAAATAGTGATAAGAGAGGTCCATTGCCTCAGTCCTTCCTCTAAGATGGGCTTTCACAATCTCCTGGAACATTCAGCTTGAATTTGTACTCAGTGTTGACATGGGAGTGGATATTTTTCTAATTTAGTCCACAAAGGATAGCCATATACTGAAAACCACATCAGTCTGAGCAGGGGATAAATTGGAATATCTTTGGAGTGTTGTTTTACTGGATAAGGTCGACTAAAAGCATCTAGCTCTAAATGTAATTACAGCACAATTTTACAGCTTTTGCCAAGCTACTCGAAATTATTAGGTCTAATCTGTTACATGAAACCATTGCACAATTTTCATTTTTCAAATAGAGTGGCTTCCTTGTTTTGGTAAGTATTGTTAAATCTATTAGAATATGCAACATGCAATTAGGTATGATTCATTACTTATGCCCAGTAGTTAATTTGAGACACATTTTTCCAATACAGTTTTCATGATAATGTATTTTCATTTCTCTAGTTTTAGCTTGCTGTGAGACAGCTGTCTATTTATTCTCATTGCTCTCTACTTTAATTGCTCCAAGCTTAAACTTCACATGTCAGACTGACAACAAGCAAAGTTTAATGTACTTCTAAGTCTTACAAGCATACCTGGCAAATTACAATGCAAAACTCTCATCAGGAAACCTGATAAATCTCTAAAAAAATATGTACAATTTCTTTCAGCTTCTGTGTGTGTGTTTACTAAAAATAGTGGAGACAGAATAAAACACAAGAGATTTTACCGAGTGGAAAATTACTTCAGACAGACAAACTTCCTCTTCTCTCTTGCCAGAAAGAAATTTGCCTCTGGAGATTTCAGATCTAGTCATCAAACATCATCCTCACCCTTCTATCTTGTATAACCTTTCTCTGCCAAAAGGATAATACAACTCCTATTCACATCCTGCTATGGACATCTGGAGATAGGATCATCACAATAGCATTATTTGCAGTTATCATACAGACTGAGGCCTTCGAAGGTTAGATACCAGATAGAGGAACAAAACTCTTCTGTTTTTTATCCATGACTGACAGATACTGCAGAATAGTTCCTTTGTACAGTTATTATGAACTCTTCAGCCAGAATGCCTTTTGCAGCTATATTTATTTAAGTTGCTGCTGTCAAAACAAAGATTACATCATTTTACACCCATGTTTTACAAATTAGGTAGCCAGGACATCTGCAAAATAAAGGGTAAGATCATTTACTTTGGCAAAGATTTTGGTATCAGCTAATAAAAACAGTATCTGTATAAAGTTGTCTTAGTGTACTGGCTAAGAGCTCATCTTTGGAAAACGTGTACTGATTTCTAGGTACATTTTTAAAAGCATTTGTTTCCACTGGCTCCTATTAGGTTTTGGAATGCCTTTAAAGAGAAAGGTCATCCTTTCTTCACTAATCACTTTTTTTAGAGATAAAAAAACCAACACGAACCCCACAAACTTAACAGGAAATAGTTTTATAAATATATTTTTCACGTAGCTAGCTAAAAAATAGTTTTATGACACAGTTCAGACAACCTTATCCCACACACTGAAATAAGTACCATGGTTGATGAAATCTAAATGGGTGAAGAAAAGCTTCAGGGCTATATAATTGTGTTGCTACCAAGCTCTAAGAAACAGAGCAATGGGAAATCATATTAAAGGTGTGCAAAACATGAACACAAAAACATGACGTAAAATAAATAAAAAGCAAAATAAAACTAAAGAACAAAATTTGAAAGCCTCAATGCAGAGCTCCTTTTAATAATTAGTATTTTGACAAATTTCTCCTGCAAATTATGAAATACAGTTATAAAAAGATGTTTTGTGTAAAAGATATTTCACGGGCAGCATATTAAATGACCCCTTCTGCAAACTGTTTATCATTTTCAAAACAAACTCTTTCCCCACCTCCTTTCAAGAATCTCACTACATAGATGCTCAGCAGAGCTCCTTTACAATGACCGTTAGAAACACTTGCTAATCTCCATACTTGCTCATACTGACCTATTTTTATACATTCCCTCAAGTCCTAGAGTATCCACGATCCTCCTGGTGTCTTTACGTGAGCCTAAGACGTCACTGGTGTGCTTTAATTACATACTAAGAGAGAAAACCTGCATTAAAATTCATAAGGTCCAAAGAGATATGAAGTTTGGGTTCTGTGAAAAGTAGGAAGATTTCCTTTTCTATTACACAGCTGAGGAATGGAGATGCAAGAATGAAGTGAGTTCCTGAAATCATACAGATGAACTATGTAGAATGAGAAATTGAATAGGAGCCATCACCTTTGAATCATTTTTGCTAATTATATCTCTGTTTCCTAAGTTGATAAAGGTGGATTCTGAGATATGCAGAGCACTTTCTTCCTTCCACTATGTGAATATTATTGTAATATGCAGAGGTGGAAAAAATCAACATATATTTAAATACAAAATCTTTGAAGTTATGCTAAGTATCCAACAACCATCTGAAATTTTCTTTTTGTCAGGTTACATTGAGGCAAAGAGCACAAAGCACTGAGAAAACGAAAAGGGAATATTTCTGAGATTGCACAAAATGGACAAAATAGTGTGGTGTTGGAAACCACAGCTGAAGCTTATTGGAGATCCACTTTCTTGAAAGATTTCTGTAATTCTCAAATTACACCACTCAAAGCTAGCTATTTTGCTTTTTATACACATCTTTGAAAACGTGGTTTACACTGAGTGCCTTTGTATGATCCCCACATTCAAATCCACACAAAACATTGATCTGGTTTCTAAACTTACAGCCTCTGGTCAAGTCAGGAGAAAGAGCTTTGCTAACTAGCAAAGTGGGAGCCCAGCCTTTTGTCCCAACACTAGACAGTGTGAGGTGGAGAGTGATAGTTGGACTCAGAGAACTGCACCATTTTCAAATTAAATGCCTTCGTTCAAATACTGTCAACTAAAAATCCATGCAGTGGTGGTAAAGCAAATATTCTGGTTTAAAAACTTCTGCATCAAAAAGTTTGTGATATGGTTTAGCCAGAGCTTCCTGCTAAGCTTCATATTGGACTGCACAGTTCTGCTTTCTACTTCCCAAAGCACACCTTCATATTTGATACTACCATCACAGTGCACCAAAATGCTGATAGACAGCTGCACCACAACCACTCTCAGCTAAAGCTATTCCTTCTGGAGAAAAAAATCCCTCAGTCTACAGCTGGACTGACACAATCCTTCATCTGGACCAAAAGAGTCCATACTGCCACTGTGTACCCCATACCAGAAAGAATTCATGTACCTGAGAAACAAAAAGCTTTCAGAATAACTTTATTGGACCTAGGTTCTTTTTGAAAAGGTATATAGGAGAAGCTAAGATAGTAAACAGAGGGCACTGAACACAAATATTTTGAGGATAAGTTCTGCTTTGCTTGTAAGTAGCCCCTTCATTTCTCAGTTTTCTTGTGCCCCAAACTGTCAGCTTCCCAGAATGCAGATGAAATTCTATTGCAAAGAAGTTGTTAAGAGTTGAAAAGCCTGTGTTACTAGGGATTAGAAGGGTGGCAGTTAAAATTACTAATTTCACACATTTTTTTATATTTGTACTATCAGAAAGAGCCTAAAACCCCTTTATTTTGTCCCCTCTACAAGCACAGAAAAACCCCTCGTTTTCACCAATGATCTTGCAATCTAAATATTGCAAGAGACAAGAAATGGGATACTACAAGAAAACAATGAAAAAAAGATAGTGTAATATGAATATTTCAAGGGCTGTTGCAAACACATGTCGAAACAAAACAAGAATTTTGAGGAGGGATGCTTTGGGAATAGCAAAAACCTCCTGGGCTTAAAAAAAAGCATTGGGAAAAGCTTAAAAAGAAAGGCTGAAAAATTAGCACATGAGAAATGAAAACTCAGGTTTAATGAAGATATGAAGTAGTTTCTGGGATGAGAGAGTCAGTACAGAAAACACATATAGATGATAAGACAGAAGAAAAGCCACTTGGAAGCACTGAGATGCTTTTGTACAGTATTAAGTATTCCTACTATTATTTTTTTCTGGCCTACTATGGATACAGATAAGAACTGCAAAGTTTTATGGATTTACATTTTACAGAAGATTGAGTATGTGAACTCACACAGTACATTATGTTATTTCCAGCCTGACTTTGCAAAAAAAGTCCAAACTGGTTTATACTATGAATATTTATCACTATTCTACTTTACATAATATATACATAGGCTTATATATAGGTTGGAATTTTTAATCTTCAGTTGATTATATGGAATTTTACAGACTAGAAAGCATACGATCTACTTGTGAAATATTTCCTGGAAAGCATTAGTGAATGTAAATTCATTTGAGATTTCCATCAGATATTCTGAGTATCGTCATTCTATTGGCATGTACGTTTCAGTGAAGAAACAGATAAATTTGGAATTAAAAATATTATCAATAACTCTCTTTCTACACTCAGCATAGATTTCTTTTAGTTAACTTTATTCCTTGTTACTCAAGTTAAAACAATGACTCAAAATGAAGACATCTTGGCATATGTATCTATTATTCCTTCTATAATGTAGTACTCCCACTGGTTTTCATGGGAATTATGCATATGAAAGGACTGCATTATTAGGCTAGATTAAGAGAAGACATTTAAAAATACTTAACTCATCATACCACTTCAGAACCTCATATTTATAATGGTACTTGAGCCTGAAGCAATATAAACAAAAGCATGAAATACAGCTCCTGAAAATATGCTATGGATGGATTTTTCTCAACTTTTTTCACTAAAAATTGAACTATATTAAAACTATTTTCCTTGCTTTTTATATATGACCAAATAAAGAAATATTAATCAGATCACTCCAAAAGACTTGCAATATGCCTAAACCAGAGAAGTTACATGCCAGTAAGAGGACAGTAAAAGGGTTACATTCCAAATATATGAACTAGATATCTGTGTAACCACGTAAAGGTCCTTAAAAGTTTTCTTGGTAGCCCTATGTCTGTTTTAACAGATTATATTAACCCTGGTCCTCTGGAAGCACAGCCAGTCATCTTTAACTCTTCAGAGACATGATTTCCATTTTGACTTCAGAAGCGTTGTTCTCCTCCCATGCCATGACAACTCAAGGTTAGTATGAACTATCTTCTTCTGACCCAGGAAAGATATTGAGCCCTTCCTTTCTCAGAGCTAAAATGAGTGGACCTCCACTTTACTCTAACAGATTGGGTAGACAATTGGCTCTTTCCCAGATGCATAGCTCACACGTAGAGTCAATCTGCTAGGCTAGTTAGAATGAGCTAAGTTTCTTAATGTTTCTTTTTATTTTTTTTTTTAATCTAAAACATACTGCTGCACAGTTAACCCTGGACTGTAATTTTTGATTGCTAGTAACACTCTTGCCACTTTTGTAAAAAAGAATTCTCACCTGCCTGTCACAGTGCCTTAAATTCAGATTGTCCAATCTGACTGGAAAAGTTCAGATTTTAACTTTCAGCCTCCCAAGCTACTTTAAAACATGGTCACATGGGTAAAATTTTGACTCTACAGTAGTAGTACTTCTACAACTCGAAACAATTCTCTGAGCACTGAACACTTCAGATGTTCCTTTCAGTTTGATGGCTCACATCCAGACAATCAGGTCAGTCACAGGTACTTATCTTGTGAGACAAGGATATTGCAAACAATATCCATGAAGACTCCTGCTAGAAGCATAACTCCTTGAATTAAAAACCTATTAGAACACATGTTGCACCTTTTCAAATTGTACCATAGATACCCTAGACTGTATCCTGGGTTAACAGATGTCTTTGTATCTACAACGTGCAAGTCATTGTGTTAAAATTTTCTAAGGGAAACTAGCTTTTCTTAAGAAGTGACAAACCACATTTCATTAAATGAAAATATAGACCTTATATGGCATTTGAAACCATGTCTAAATCCAGAACCAGAACACTGCATTTCAAAAAATAATGAGAGTCCAGAGCACAGCAACAAGAATTAAAGAAATACAAGAAAAATATTGGGTTTTTTTCTATGAAGAAGAAAACAAAAACCAGGGATTGTTTAAAAGAATAACACAGTGGAAACATGACTAAGAATCTCAAATATGTTAAGAGTCTGTGGCAAAGGGGAAAATAAAATCCCTGTACCACTAACTAACAAAAGCTAATGGGTTCAACTAATTTACTTTTAGCAGGTTAAGTTTAAGATCAGAAAGCACAAAAAACATTCTAACGGGAAGACTAGTGAAATGCTGGAATAGATAATTTACTTAGATAAGTAATCATAACAAATCTTTAGGCAGACAGGCAAGTGCTCACTTAAAAAGACAACTTTTATTGATCCTGGCTTTGGAGGAAGAGTGAGGGGGCAGACACCTTTTTGGAATAATTTTCAACTGTTTGATTCCATGCTAAAGTGACCGAAGAAATGCAGCCATGTAGTGACCCACTTGCTGTGGGATCTTGACTTGGAAGGAAAGTCTTATTCTGGAAAAGACCAAATCAAGTTCTTCAAGTATACAATCTCTTGGATTCTGATACAATCTATAGATCACCTAGCTACCTTGATCCAATCTGCACCTTCTTTATTCAACAGTTTAATGATAACTACTTTCAGGGCTGGACTATACACAACCAATGTCAGATCCAGCCACAGGATATAGGATTTTGCTTGCTAACAGGAATTACTTAGTAACATGTTCCATGGCCTTGAGGCCAGACAACACTAGCAACAGCTGCTGATAACACTGAATTCCAGATGTAGACTCTGCTGAAAAATTTAAAGGAATTAGTTTTACAATATTTTGCTTTAAAAATCTAGATACAGTCCAAATTCTTGTTCGCATATCTCTACTTTACTATTAAGTTGGGATCTTTAGTGGTTTGTTTGTTTGTTTTTAGTTTAAGCCTAAAACATTTTATTGGCAGATCAACTTTAATAATTAGAATCACAATCCTGTGAAAAGGCCACAAGTCTTTGGAGTCTTTGGAGAGTTAACACGAAGTAAGTAAAGAACCTTCTCTAGTCAGTTATTTTGTTTCCAGTAAAAATGTCTGATTAATGAGAGAACACAGGGCAAATGTACAGTCCCAGTCTGATTAGAGACTATGACTAAAACTATGATTTTCCAGCTTCATTTCAGTATTCTTGCCAACTATTCTGTAATAAACAGCATGTAGAAGTAGGAAAGTTACATAGCCATGCATATTCCCTACATTTAAATCACTTGATCTAACACCAGGTAAACGATCTAAGAAAAAAAGAACAAACCTGCATCACGGTTCATCTCTTGGATGGTGAGAACTAAACTATTAGAACATAAAGTTTTCTAAAACGTATAAAGACCATGACAGTTGAAACAGGTGCAACAGCAACATAGCGAGTATCAGCTGTTCTCTAAGTTTCTACACATAACAAAGTAGCTCCCATTCAAAACATCATAATTTGACAAAGTTACGAACGTCAGTGCTTCAAATGAAAACCTTTAAAATGCATCTCACCTATACATGACCGCTCTATGATAACTGTGCACATTACTGCCCTTTTCACAACCACTGCAAAAAGGCACCAAACGCAACTCCGCCTCCACCCTTCGATCAGTAAAGTTGCCAAAAACACGGTCCCGGAGTGAACAAGCCCCCGGGTTGCCCCTTCAGGCTGTCCGCGGCGTACTCACCATGGCGGGCTAGTTTTGAAGACTTTCTTCCCCTCCCCCTGCACCTACGCACAATGAGGGAGAATGGAGAGCAGTTTCAGCATTAAATTTGAACTTCCCTGCTTTTGTTAGCATGAGTCACCACCTTAACATTATCTCAGCTGTAGACTTTTATCTGTGAATATCTAAGCCCTGTCTTGTGGAAAACTAATTACTGAGCCACTGAGAGGCTTCATAATGTCCTGCATTTAAGTCCTGAACATCATACATAATGCATAGGAAGCAGTCGCTGCACTCTGATTACAGAACACTGTCATTAAGAGAGCAAATTAAAGATGTGAATAATTCACTGGCTGAGCTTATTGTCAGTGCTGCATTGTGAAATTAGAATTTCTAATAAGTACTGCAATTTTTTTAACCCAATTAACACAGAGAACATCTTGAGTCTGATTAGTACAATAAAAATTATTACCTTATTCTTTTGCTTCACAACAGCCAAATTAAATACTGTACTTAATTATGCAGCATTCATCGCTTCTGTGTTAGAAATAATAATAATAAAAAATTCTCACTATCGCTTTAATAAGACTTCCAATATTTAGAGTGCAACTGAAAAATAGAGCATATGAATCTCCTGCACAATTTCTTATCACAAAGTTACTGGCATTTTTTTTTTTTTTTTTACAGACTTTGAAAATACGGTTTAATATCAGCAGCCGACCATGATGTCACTGCTGAAGTCTTCTCTGGAAACAAAAAGGTATTCAAAAAAATTCCACAAAACGACCCTTCTGAACAAGCTCTGAATATATATTGTGAATTAACTTTCTCTGGGTTGATGTGAAGGCAGAAAAAAAAAGCCATTACCACTTACTGCCTTGAAATTGAATACACAAATATACAAACATAGAAACGTGTATATATATACATACACATACACACACACACACACACACATATACATATATACAGGTTGTTTCAGAAAGGATGCTTAGGAAATATACTAGGAAAAAATAGGAGCTGGATCAGCTCTCTTACCTCAGTTCCCTCTTGGCACGGGATAGATAACATCCTTTCATCCCAGAAAGGAGAAAAGTCCGATTCAACATCCAGCGTGTTGATTTTTCCCCACACGATGCCTGCTGCCATGTTAAATAAAGAAAATGATCACTGAGGATGCAGCTTTTGTCTCCAAATATTTGAATACTGCTTTTTAGTGACAAGGACCCCAGGAACCTTCGCACATCTGGCAGCAGACACCACTGGCTGCAGCTGCTGCAATGGGATTTTTCCCCAACCCTGTTTCATTTCCAGCTCCTTTTTCTTCCCCATCCTGAGGAAGTTTAATCACCAAGCATGGCTGGGAAAGAAAAAAAAGAAGAAAAGGAAAAAAAAAAAAAGGAAAGGTGGCATTGCAATCACAAGCTTTCTTGGTTTTGTCCTAGAGACAGGGACTGCAGCAACCACCTTGCATCTTTGTCTAGTTATTTTAGCATGTGCGTGCAAGAGGGGAGGAAAAAAAAGACTGAAAATTATTCAGGCATAATGCAATAGACATAAAGAGACAAAAAGACAAGGAGAGAAAGAGAGGGGAAGAGAAAGAGGGAGAGTGAGGGAGGGAGAGGAAACAGAAAGACTAAGAGAGGGAGAGGGGGCTGTCAGTGCAGATAAATCTGCATATGGAAATCAGGGTTATCCTGGGTACAGTTTTATTTAACCATGATGTACTGTTTTTTTAATTAGACAGGAATTTAAAGAAGGAAATGAGAGATTCTTACAGACACAGGAGCAAATGAAGCATTTTAAATCACAGCTAAGCTTTCAGAGCAAGCTGTAGCAGCAACAGAAAACTTTTTATAGTAACTTTCTTGCTAGAAGGAAGTTTCGTGCACTGCTGCTATCTTGCACCCAAAATCCAGGCAAAACTGGAAAAGCATTCATTTTGAAACAAAATCAAACCATGGCAATCCAAAATAATACAGCACTTTTTAAAAAAGACCCAGAAGCCACCAGGTGCACAATATGTACTTTAAGCTAAATTATGCCAGGCACAGGTTTTAGGACTTTTGCCCTGGCCCCCATTCTGTAGTGACTGTCACACCCAATGGAGATGCTTCAGTAGATGATAGTAGTGATACCTAGCTTGAATTTCAAATGCATTAAACACCACTTCCCAAGCTTGATGAGAATTACGTGTGTTTGGGGATATGAGCATTACCTGACAGACATAGGAAGGTTGGATTTGGATCTGTAAGGCATCAGAAAAGATCAGGAGAACCTCTTGCCCATCTCTGTGAGAGAGCATTTGGATGAGTGAACTGAGAAGGCTGAGGAGAAGAAGGGAAATGAGGTTCAGGTAAAGTCCAGACAAGAAAGACACCAGATAAATGTAGGGGACAGTTGTAGTTAATACAAGGGAACTTATGGGAAAGATGGGGCAAGACTACTTATAAGAGCATGTAGTGACGGGACAAGGAGGAATGAGTTCAACTTGAAAGAGAGTAGGTTTAGATTAGGTATTAGGAAAAAAATCTTTACTGTGAGTGTGGTGAGGCACCGGAACAGGTGGAACAGCAATGTTGTGGATGCCCCACCCCTGGAGGTGTTCTAGCCCAGGATGAGGCTCTGAACACCCTGGTGCAGTTGAAGTCACCACAGAANACGGGCCCGGGCGCGGAAGGGGAGCGGCGGCCCGGGCGGCGCGCAGGTACCGCCCGTGTCCCTCTGCCACCCTTGTCCCTCTGCCGCCGGTGTCCCTCTGCCNCAAGCCATTCCATGATTCTATGAGCACAAGGGAGGCAGCTTAACAGCAGCAGCAAGATGGTGGCGTTCACGTNCGGCCCGGCGGGGAAGTGCCTCTGGGGAGAGGGCGCCGGCGCGGGGCCGGGGCGTTACACGTTGGGGTCGTGTTCGTGGGCACCCCACGGTGCCGCTCCCGGCGGCTCCCGCCGCTTTGCAGCTCGTGNCGGTAGCTGCCCCGCCAAGGGATGCCCACCCAAGCAGCAAAACCGCGTGGCCCGTCAGCACTGGGACGAGCGGCGGGCGGCGCTTCGCCGTGGGGAGGGCGGGGCGGGAGCGGGGAGAGGAAGGGGAAAAGAGAGAGAGAGGGAGGGAGGGAGCGGGCAGGCGGGCTCTCCGTGCCGGGGAGGAGGCGGAGCGGGAGGAGGAAGCGCGGCCGGGGAGGAGCGGCCGGCGGCCAATGGGCGCNCGCCTGGAAGGTTCTGCTTGGAGGCCAAGGAGGTTGAGGTGCTTAAAGTCATTAATTGTTTCCGCTCGATCAGGGATGTGGTAGACAAGTACGGAACTGGTGGGAGTTATGGCCGGGAAGAGCTGCCCTTTTATGTAACTCTTCCCCCACGGTTTTGTGTCGTGTGGGGCGATTTTGATTCCCCAAACTGAACAGGCTTTCCTTATGAACTCCTGTGGTTGAGGGTATTCCCTTCAGCTGCCTCGCCAGCTGTGCCAGCGCCCGTACATAGGGTCCTGCTGTAAACTGGAGCACTGAAGTCATTCTATCCCTACTTGCACAGCCCCCTGCTCCTCAGGAATGTGGATGGATGTGAGAAAGTAGAACAGAAACTGTTTTCTTCTTTTTCCTCACTTGAGCTTACTTTTTAATTAAGCCTCTGTTTTACCAACCTCTAGCCATGGTGTAAACTAGCTTCTGCAAGACCCATATCAAAATCTGCCAGCAAAGAAGTTGAAAACTTTAATTTAGAGTTTTAGTTATATTGTTTGCATATTTTATAGGACTCTCTGACACCTGTTGCCTAGTTCTGCTCTTTCAATATACTGTATAAAATATGAATACACTAACATTAACTATACAGGGAACTTCTTTTGGACATGGTAATCTTTCTTTGGTTTTGTTTCTCTTTTTTCAGATTCCCGGGTAGTTAGACTTTTCTTTTGATAGGAGCTTCCAACTGTGTCAGAATTGGCCATACAGTAATTTTCTAAGCTTTAAAACTTTAGCATTTCCGAGTTCCATAATTATCATGTGGGATGTATTCACTGTTTCTTAGGAAGACCTTAATATGCCTTAAAGTTGCAGACAGCCTCTAATGCGTGATGTATTTCCACAGCGTAGCTACTCTGGTCATAAAATGACAGGTTGCTGGAAGTAGCTTTGTAATGCATTCCTGCCTCCCGTTATAACCTACTGCTAGTCTAACCTCATCACTAATTAATTTAGAGAGCTAAACCAGAAGAAAATGTACCTGTTTGGGATTTTTTTTAAGTCACTGATGTGTCTTGAACAGGCTCTGTTCAATGAGGAAGATGTGGTTGCGCAAAGTGGCAGAATTGGCTGACAGGGCACGTGACCGTGATTGCCTTTCTTGGTGGTGTCTGTCAGCTTTTAGTTCAATATTACAGGTGGTCAGATCTGTGTCCTCACTTGAGCTCAGGGATGACGTGGAGTTGTAACAAGGAGGAATTTATTTGAAGAAATGCTATGAGTATTTTTGTATTTATCTATTTATTTTCTAGGTCAGGTGAAAACAATGGAGGATGCCTTTGGGGCTTCCTCCACACCCCCTTTTCTCACTGAAAGCTTGGAGCTGGCGATGGAAGTGGAGAATGAGAGCTCAAGGCCGTTTTGCTTCTCTTGTGCTTTTGACAGCCAGCATGGAGGGAGAAGGTTCTCTGCAGAGTCGTATTTAGCAAGTGGTTGTCTTAAGAGGTATGAGATTTTTTTGAATTACAAATATAGAAGCCTTCTGAAATGTTCTTTCCACTCATGTTTGGTGCCTCTGAAAGCTGACAGGTTTCCAAATCAGCTTGTTCTTCAGCTCTTCCGATCCTGAAATCAACTTGGTGATACCAAAGTGGGAAGGGCTGTTGTGTTGATAAGTAGCTTTGAACTGTGCTCTGGATGTAGTTCCTAGCTTTCTGAACTTACTTTTAAGATCCTGTAACAGACATTTACAAGCCTGTTAGGATACTTCAAAACTGGCCTGTTGGGCAGCAGCATCTGAGATCACTTAAATTTCTGAGGAGTCTACAGCACTGCTTTTTCCAGACGTATGCTCTATTAAATGCTGGCCATTTTTCTCTCTTTTCCACTTGATAGAAACAAACCTGCTCTCCCTGGCTTCGCCGGATTGCTGGGGCTGTCCTTTGTAGCTTTAAGACCATCTGTCTCAAAGCTTCACCCTTGCATGCATTCTGGATTTATGGTTCTGAAATCATATGCATAGCAAATAAGTATTTTCTCTGAGACTTGAAAACGTTACTTTGGTTTTAGTTGTCTGCCTTTATGTCTGTCATTCAGCTTCATTTGTTGTGCTGTTTGCGCAACATAAAGGGGTTGTCTTGTTTTACCTACAAAAGCCTAATCTTTCTGTCTGTCTGTCCTCCAGACAGGCTTCATGTTTTGTGTTGTTACTTTTTTTGTCACAGTTTTTTCTGTAAATGCTTAAGGGGGGGTTCCACTGCACCTCCCCCATTCTCTGCCTTATTTATCATATGTTTTAGTTGCATCAGAGCATGTTCATTCAAATTTATGTCAAATAGATGATTAAGGGATCCTGTATCTGCATGAACATATCAGTAGAGGATTCCACATTGACAAAGAAACATTTCACCTGAAATTGTTTCTGTCATTTAAAACCTCACTCAGGAGCTTGTATGTAGACAGGTTTCCCAGTCACTATAGTTGTGATAACACTGTTCTTCTACTGTCTATTTACGTTGTCTACCTGGATTGCAAAGTCCTAGAAAAGCCTCCATGTGAGGGACTCCTCTGTCTTCATTGCTTGGAACTGGATTAGCTGAATTTAATTGCTAGAGGCTTCAAAACAGTCCAGTGTTCAAGAAGTTACCAAGTGTTATGGGAGGTTGAGCCAATTATTCAGCAGATTCTCTTTTTGACTCTAAAAATGAAATTGGAAATAGTGCATAATTCAAGCAGAATGTGAATTTGGTGTGTAATATAATGGAAACTAAGTGCTTGCCTAGTATATTTTTTAAATTTTTAAAATGAAAATATTTTTTACATATTAGCGAATTAAGGGTAAGATGTGTGGGATTATTTTATGAAAGGCAGTGGGAAAATTCTGAAATAAATTACTCTGCTGTCATTATGCAGTTTGCTGTGGTTTTTTTTTAAAGCATATAAATGAATTTTTTTTTTATTTGCACAATTGTAATGTTTTAACAATACAGGTGTCTGATTTTCTCCACTTTGAGTGAAATGGTAATTCTGAAGTTATTTTATTTTTCTTTAGCCAGAGCAGAGGGTAGTTATGGCCTAGTGTTAGTTTACGTTATAATGACAAGCTAACATTTTGACCCTCATCTGTTCATCTGCATAAAAGTGTGCTTTTAGCAGTGTTTTCAGTATAAATATTATTAAATGTATACAAGGGAACAAATGTATGTTCCAGCATTAGTTGCTAGATATGTAGTGTGCATTGAGACAGATCCCAAGCGTGCAGAGCAGCGTGTTGTCTTATACAGCAGCCTCTTCTCTAAGTACAGTCTGTATGTTATGTCTCAGCCCCTTTGTAAGTATGAAAATACTTCAAGGTGGTAGCTTGTTAATTTTTGTTTCCAAAATATACTGTGGCCTGTGACTATATCCTGTTTTTATGCTTTTGAAGCTAGGAGTTGTCATATTACTATAGATAATATTGCTCTAAAAGGTACAACTGTCTTTGAGATATCTGCCATGTACATGTTGCTGATATATTCAGAATGTATTGGTGGTACATAAGCCAGCTCCATAGGTTTGTTACTGGAAAATGTATGAATATTGTTGGCTCTATTTTGCAGGGTTTTGCTGAGACTAGATCCTGCTCCAAATGACTATGAAGAAAATACAGTGGAATTGTTTGGCTTTCAGTGGGTTACTGAAACAGCATTAGTTGAATCCTGTGAATTTCTCTTTGGATTACTTAGGTATGATAATGTTTGTTTTATAATTAATCCATATCTGTAATTATATCTACTGGGTGTAACAAACTTTTCACATTTTTAATAGTAGCATCATAAAAGACTGTGGGCTATGCAATGCATCTAAAAAAGATTAATGCTGTCTGTTTAATGCTCCAGTAAGTGATGGATAAGACACAGATGGAATTGCAGGAAGAAGTACATTGTGTCATGGATTTTTAATATTATGTGACTTATTATTAAGTTTCTAAGTAGTGTGATGCATATCTTTGGCATTACCAGATTTAAAAAAAACTTAAGTATAGTTATTACAACAGAGTGTTGGGGTTAATTTAGAAGGCTCTAGCTTCAGAATATATGAATAGACTATGTAAGATTTCCTTGAATGAGATTGTGCTACTCATATAATTGAAGTTGTCTTTTGAAGATTTTTAGTCCTTTTTTGTGCATAAAGGAAAGTGGAGGTTAAAAATCAAATATTATAAATGCTGGATGCAGTGCTTTCTTCAATTGTTTGGATTAGGATAGCTTCAGCAATCTCTTCAGATACAGTTACTCAGTGTTTGACTAATTCAATGTAGATGCTTAATCTGGTCAATGCAAATACACAGATCACTGATAATCCTCTTTGCTACTGATAATCCTCAGGATGTACAGCACATTCAGAGAGTGGATGGGAGAAGAGCTTTTGTATGATTTCACAAATATATGTGATGTATTCCATCGTTCCTTTCATTGCAGTGGCTTCTTCCACCCCTTTAGGGCATGACCAAGGGTATGATGTACAACATGGTTAATAGGGTCTAGCATATTGGAACGTGGTGACAGAGATGACTGGAAGTGTATTAAAACTAGTATTATTTAGCTTTGCTTGTTTGATGCAAGCTTTGATTCCACTGTGTTTTAAAAAAAAAACCCTAAGTGTTAATTGGGGAGATATAATTAAGTTAAAAGTTTCAGCATTTAGTCTGATTTATTAACTGTTCATTAATATAAAATCAGTGGGCAGTGGCACAGGAGTGTTGAATTAAATGGCTATTTTTAAAGGTTTTTTCCTGTAATGTAAACTGCTTTGTAATTGTAATAGAGATGAACATAAGGCATAATGTCTTTTATTGTGGTTTTTAAGCTATTGAAGCTGTACATGCTTTAAAACCTACTGACCTGGTAGGAATAATGGATTTCGACTAACTTGGATATTGAAACTTTGGTTGCTAAGCTATCTTTTGGTGTGACAAGTCCCTCTGCAAAGACATTCAGTTCATTTGTTCAGTCATAAAACGGAACAGTTTCATTTATAGACCACTTGACAACCGAAAGTAGAAAAACTCCTTTTTCCACTGTGGAAATCGATTGTGTTAAGTACAAGTTACAATCGTTTTTGAGGATAGGATGGGTGTAAATAGTTAAATTTATGAAGTATAGTTAATATCTATGTTTAAATACGTTTACAGAAACCTAGTCTTTTTAAATGTCTAAGATTATACTTAATACTGTAATTAAAAATTCTTTACATTTTTTAAACTATTGTAATAAATAATAGTAGCATACTACAGAACTGCAAGTTAAAATAGTAATTTCATGGTAAAAATTCTTACTTATGGGTTCTCATATTATAGAAATGTGAGTCAAAGTGAATGAGACCATGTAACCACTTGAGTGGGTATATTAGGATAGTATATCTTTGATTAATAAACAGAAGTACCAGTTTGCCTGTCAGAATGTATATTTGCAAATCAAATGATTTGATGATTAACAGCCATGAGGATCAACCTTTGAGGTACAAATGCAAATTGAAATTAAAATTATTTATTTAAATAATGGTATTTTTGTTATGTTTCTTTTGCCCAATTTGTACTTTAATTTTATCAGCCCACTGTACTCTGTCTTTTGTCAGTTCACTGGAGAGTCTTTTTCTTTTTTTTTTCAATGTGGCTCCTTTCTGGTACCTTCCTTCTCTAAACTCCAAAAGTTTCATAAAGTCCTCCTGCTTCAGACTTCCTTCCTTTTCGTGTGGTTGAAATCCTTGAAAAATCCAGGCAGAAATTCAGCTTTGATTTCAAAACAAACAAAAAAACTCTACAACCCACTCAAACGATGGAATGGTAACTGACATGGCTTTATCCAAGGAAGCAGGAAAGAGCTAAGGGAGATCATTTTACTGTGTGTTTGCACTTTAATATGCAAGTTAAAACATGGAGTTTTGTGTCTTTTAGATGCTTCTTGTGTCTTTTAGATGCTTCCTTGTTTTCAGTGTTTTTTTCATAAGAACATTTGATTTGTGTTATATCCAAGTAGCCTATTTTAGAATCCTTCAGTAGTTATTGCTTTGGCTGTATAAAAAATGAGGCAGAGAGCTCCCTCCTCATTTATGCAGCATTTTCTTTCAAAAGTCTGTCTGATACAGTTGTGCTTTTCATATATTCACTTTAATACTGCTTTATCTCTGTGGAGACTCTACTGGTAAGACCACTTGCAAATAACAGTTGTTACAGAATATGGCTGAGTAAATACCTATGTTACAGCTTTTTAAAAAATATTTGTTTGCAGTGGCACTTCGCTGCTTTAAAAATGTTTTCTTTCCTCTCCAAAACTGAACTGAGCTTTAACTTTTCTAGAGACACCTCCTTTTACTCCACTGTATTTGTTGCTGTTCATGTTTTGTGCTGGAGTTCAGCAGCTGACCACCCGAAGCAAGAAGCAGGAAAAGCTGGTGACAGAGTGCACGTCCAAAAGTGGATTAATTTAGTGTGTACTGAGTATATGCCATGAGGGCTAACTTTTAGGTTTATTCTGTGGTCAAATATGAAGTTGAGTTATGCTTGTGGAAAGATCACTTGCAGGGAAAGGTTTTCAGGGGTTTTTGTCTGTATTGTTGTTTTTTGCCTTCCTCAATATTTAGCCAGTTGTTGTAGGGTTTTTTTGATACTGTGTTTAATGATTTAAAAACAGGCAAAAATTCTATTCAATGTCATCCCTTCATACTTGGATGTGTCCATTGCCTTCCACTAAAACTCTTTCCTAAGTTACATTTCCATAAGCTTTTTCGGAACTACAGAGCAAGAAACACCTCTTACCTTTCTCTGTTCTATTTTGACCTTACTAAAGTGGAGTTGAACAACTTATATAAATACTATTAATCTTTGTATTCCTTTAATTAGGCAACAGATACAGAGACTGGAAAACCTAGTACAGACGAGTTCATCTGATTTTGGTAAGGTTCACATATTTAATTTGACATTGCAATACGCCTTTTCATTACAGAAGTAAATTCTCACAGGTCACACTTGTGCTTTAGCTCTTGACCACGGGCTTTTGGAGTGTGCCTCAGAACATCATATAAGCAGCATAAAACTGCAGTAAGGGTAGAAATATAGGCAACCAAGTGATGTAAGACAGTAGGGAAATAGATAGTGGAAATGTTGGGAGTCAGTTTGGAACCACATTTGCCTGTATGGTAGATGCACAGGGCAATCTTTACTGACCTTAGTGGGGCATTTTGCATTAGTTTGACTTAAGGTGTCACCCCTAGAGCAGAATTTGACAAAACTGTTAATTTTTAATTAAAAATGGAAAATTTCATCAAACATCCCAACAGCTATTTTAGTTACAAAGGTAGTGGCTTGGGATTTTTTCAGTGTTCCCTTGGTTTATGTTTAAATGAGTTAGTTATATTTGCTTAGTTTAGAGTTATTTACAAACTTAATTTATCTTTGCAGTGGGATCGATAAAATGGGATCACTAGAAAATGCTTTGTTTCAATTAAATACTGAGGCATGAGAAGCAGCATGTTTCTGAAGGATTATTGCAGCCTTGGGCTTATTGTGAGTTGAAGGCTGAATTACTTAGCAAGTTGAGAAGTTCAGTAATTACTTAGAAATAAACTGTCTATAGTGTCTTCTCGTTACAGATGAAGTGCTAGTGTTCTATGAGTGCGTATTCTTACACATTACTATTATTTTGTTTTGATACTGTCATATTCTGCTGTTTAAATAATTGATGTGAATTTATCATCAAGCTTCTTTCATATGCAACTGTTGATAGTATCTTAAAAATCTAAACTTTTTGATGTAAATGGAAATAGCCTGGTTTAAATTACATTTGAACTTTTATATTGTAGCTGGACGCCAAGAAACTGTTCTGTAGTTCCTTTTTCCTCTTAAATTTAAGCACCTGCTTCCTTCTCTTCTCTTCTTTCTCTTCTCTTCCACTTGTCAAATAAGCTAGTAAAATGAAGAACTTGAATTTTGTGCTTTGCACCAGGCTTTCTTTGTGAATCAGAGCAAGTAACTGATTCAGCTGTGACTCAGTTCCCCCTTTATAGAAGTGGACTAGTAGTAGAAGTGTGTATGAGGATTGAAGTATTTAAAGTGGTCAGGCAGGGTGATGTTAGGTATTATTGATGTCTTAATTAAATGTGCTGTCACCACTGTTTAAAACCCCAGTTAAGAGTTTTGGCTCAGTAAATCTATGTTATACTGTGTGTTTATATAGATACCACTATTGTACATTTAATTTCATTTGCTATCAGTCTTGATGAGCTTTGAATCCTTCATGCTGAGAACTGTGTACCGCAGAAGCCACATAAAAAATACTGTAATATAAAATTTTGCTTAAACAGAACTTCTGAGGAATTTAGAATACAGTATTTGTTATTGCTACAAATCAGCAGTAACATCTACAAATAATTACTTTAAAACAGAGTGAATCGATCCTCTTAAAGTTATGGTTCATTACCATGGCAGATGCTGCGGCTTCTGGTGTGGTGCAGGTAGGCTGTACATTGGAATATTTTGGTGCTTGTACCAGTTTATTTGCTTTGCCCCCTGAGTGTTGTTGCTCAAAAGATATTGAGATAAGCTTGTATGCACAAAGCTTTATTTGTGGGGTCTGTAACAAGTGACTTACATGAACTTCCAGTTTAACTGGAGGAGATGGGGGAAAACAAAAGGGAGAGTGAGAGCAAGATTAAAAAGGGGGAAGACTCCCCAGTGGTCAGCTGGGGAGAGGAACAAAGACGACTGTCTTTCCGTGGATGTGCAGTCCAGTGTAGTAGGTGACCAAGAGTTTTTGCCATGCATCTCCTCTAGGGTGATGCACTTTCATTTGGCCCTGATGCACTTTCATTTGGCCCTGCTAAAGGTCCTCATTTGATGCTAGTATTTAAGATGCTCTCAATAGTCAGCATGTGTGCAGTCTGACTGCTTGCTGTGCCTTCATGTGTTATTATTATCGGGCAGTAGTTATTTGGTATTTAAATGATATATTTGGTTTGTTATGCACTAAGTTTCATCTTTCTCTAATATAAAGCTACAAGGCAAGGTGTAGGAAACAATAAGGAGTGATTCTCACACAGTGGCAATAACTTCCAGTGAATCTCTGCTCTTATAGGGGTGTTTGAGCTTGCAGGTGCTAGGTGAGGATGGTAACACCATAAGAACAGCTTCAGAGAACAAAGGAAAGGAGACATGTAGTCAGAATAACTGCTTGAAAGGATACAGAGCTGCAAGTGGGAGGCAGGATTGTGAATGGATGGCTCTTAGCATTATACATCTGAAGGTTCTGTGCAACAATGTTATGTTTCCAAGGAAAAGTTACAAAGTGTATTTACAAACAAGTCCGCCTGTTTAGGTCCATCAAGAGAAAAGGGTGCTGATGAATTGTTTTACCCGTGTCTTTACTGAAGGTGTCTTGGAAGCAGTCAGGAAGCAGGACTGAATGATTTCTTCTAGCACTGAGTATTGCCCTCACCTTTCCTGAGGGCCTTTTTTCCTATCTGTATCTGGAAATGTGCCTGAGATGGTAAGATAAAGAATGGATCCCTATGGCAAAATGACATTTAGAAGTGGGTGTTTACCATCAGTCACCTCCCAGCTTGTCATCAAATTTGTCTTTCCAGTGGTCTGGTTTAATTGCTGTGGAGAATGCAAATGTTAAACAAGCCACGGTGTGGTCACATCTGCTTAAAGCTATTGATCTCTTTTACTTCAGGTCAAGCTGCGCACTTGCACTCTGAAGCAGAGAGCATCAGGCATCAATGTCTTAAGTTTTTGCACTATGTGAAAGTTTTCATCTTCAGGTGAGATCTACACATATTTTACTAACGTGAGTGCCAAGCTTTGTGTAGCTGATTCTTACTGTCTTCTGATTGTGTGTATTTTTGTCTACATTCAGGTATCTGGAACCCCCTAAGGTGGAAAATGATGGAATGCTGCATCCTTATGAAGAACTAGAAGCTCAGTTACCATCAGTGTTGGTGGAAGAGCTTCATGCTTTGACCGTGCACGTTGGTCACCTTTGTGAACTTCCTAGTAATGTTCTGGCAGCATTTACTATTCAAAATCAGGCAAAGGTTGATGTCTCTTTAGAATTTTAATTTATTATGTGGTATTATGTATTCTTGATAAATTGATAAATTTTGGCTTAATATAAGTTAATCTTTTTGGTTTGGGTTTTTTTTTTTTCTTTATTAAGTGCCATCCTTTGCTTGGCATACACAGCTAATGAGATCTGAATTTTCTGTTGTTGTCTTTATTTATCTATTTATTTTCATTCTATAGCTTTAGAATTCTTCCCGTACTATCCAAATGATAATACCAGTTACAGGTAGATAAGTAGGCTTGAATTAGCATAGCTTGTTTAAAAAATTACTTGGTGTTTGTCTGTAGTAATGTTTGAAATTTCAGAGCTTCCCAGTAGGAGGGGCATTTTTTAAAAAATACATTCTGAAATCTGACTCAGAATGGGTAAAGATCTTGTATACAGAGAAAAGTGCAGATGTGGAAGGAGGCACGGCAGCATTAAACACTAGTGATGTGTACACCGTTAGGATTTGTGCATACACATATCATGGCTAATGCTTTCAAATCTTTTATAAAGACAAAAAAGGAATTTCAGTCTTATGTTGTATAAACTAGTATCTGGAGAGGAATGATCAACTGCGAAGCAGCATTTTGAATCTTTGTTTGTTTAGCTTGTCAGTAGGGC
Organism: Ifrita kowaldi; assembly: GCA_013398055.1. Classification (NCBI taxonomy): domain Eukaryota; kingdom Metazoa; phylum Chordata; class Aves; order Passeriformes; family Cinclosomatidae; genus Ifrita; species Ifrita kowaldi. Next base: position 507,430 of record VZRS01003909.1, on the reverse strand, counting down.
CACTGTTGAGTTGATAAAAGAAACAGTAATTTCAAGTAAATGCCAACATTTTTGTATTGTCTTCCTTAAAGTTAAGAGCTCACTTTAGCAGTTTGTGTGCTACCTAATACTTTTCTGTAAAGAAAAGGTTAACTGAGGGTGTTGTAATTTGTCAAGCTTGAATCAAAACTCGATAAATAGCCTCTTATAGGCAGAATTGTAATGAAAGCTTTTTGTTTCTTTTCTTTTTCTTGTACTGGATGGCATGCTTGTATGTTACATTGCATTTGATCATAGATATCCATAATGTTCTTTGCAGGCCATCTTAGAATGTCAGGTCCAGCCATTACTCCAGCACCTCCACGTTCTCCACTAAGCCATGCATGTCCCCAGATGCCACATCCATATGTTTTTGAGCACTTCCAGGGACAGCGTATCCACCACTTACCTGGGCAGCTTGTTCCAAAGCCTGACCACCCTGTCTTAGTACAGTATCCAGAATTCACTAAAGAAATGTTAAATATAAGTAAATGTATTTCTAATTACAGGTCTTTCCTCCGTCATGGCACTTACTACATCTCCATTTGGATATTAACTGGCTAGTATTAGAAATTCTCCATGTACTAGGTGAAAAACTGATGAGTAAGTATACAGGCTTTCTTCTTGAACTTACTCTTTCCATATGATTTACCTAGTTTTCCCATCTTGATTTGTCCAGAATGAAAACTACTTTTGGTGGTTTTTAAGCGTAGCTGTACTGAATGGGGTAAACTCAAATATGGTAAAGGTAGGTTCTTTGTGAATCATCACGTGGCTCAAATTAAATAAAATTGTATTAGGAATTTGTTCTGTCAGAACAAAGATCATAAAGTTCATACTCAACTGGTGCAACATACTAAATATTTAATAACAAGGCACTTCTTGACATCACAAATAAAAATACATTTACAAATATCCAGAATGCATAACAATGAATGGCAATTTGATGAAAACAGAGTAGGAAAAGTGTCCAGGGATGGACTAGAACAAGGATTCTCGGAGGAGAGAATCTATATTGTTAACCATGTGCAACACTAAGAAAATATTGGGCAAAAGAAGAAGCCTCAATCAGAGGAGCTTATAAAAGTCTAGCAAGAAAAGGGCAAGGCAATATCTTTAAAAAAAATTTTTATAAGGCTTTAAAAGGACAAAAAGTAAGTTGATAAGAGTAAGCTGTTCATAGAAGTTAGATTAAAAAGGTCATAGAATGCAATTGAAAAACTCAATTTCAGAGTAGTTCAGTTTGCTGAAGAATTGTTAAAATATAGAAGAGAACTTTATTTGCTTTGTGAGGCTTATATCTATTTTCCATGTTCATTCTACCACAATAAATCACAAAAGTGTGTTTTCTTCTATAATCAGTGTGTCACTGCAACCATACCTTCCCTTATGCCCCCCAGTTGTGAATTGTCAATATAAATTCCAACAGGAATTGCAACAGTTGAAGTGATGTTGAGGTATAGAAAGAATGCACTATATGTTTAGCCCAGTAACTGGTGTTGAATCTGAACACTTGGATTAGCTTTTGCCTGCTCTGAGCGCTGTCACAACACAGCCTTGCTCACGTTGACACATTTTCTGTTTCTGCATGTCTGTGTTACTGGATAGTGTGTGGCTTGGCTTTCTGTTCTATAATTCTAAGTTTCTTTTATGATCCATTGTGGGATGGGCTGTTTTCCTTTTTTTAGAGCATTTTGGAGAAAGGGTAGTAAAACTGTTGAAGGAAATGTATTGTCTAGAATTCAGTATTTATTTTTAGATAATGTTCTGAGTAATAATGCAGTAATCTAGCTTTGTAAGACAAAGCTCATGATTTTTAAGAATAAAATTTACTAGTCAAGACAGTAATATCTCTACACATATTATCTTGTATTCTTATGTGCCTTTTAGAATTTCTTGGGTTTTTATCTCATTCTGTAAAGTGTGCTGAGTGGAAACTTCATCCTGCCAGACCAGTGGCAGGATAGTGGGTTCAGGGCTTCACCTTACATTTCCAGGAATAAAATACAAACTCATTCTACATATTGTCTGCTCCACTGGTGTCAAGGGAGTTGTACTGTTGAAAAGCTTGTGGGATAAGATCTTACAGCCTCTTAACTTTGCCATTTCATCTGTTAATGCCTACAAATGCTCAAGTTGGAACATGATCATGCCAGCTTTTTACATCAACACATCCAAAGGAAAGTGTTAGACCTCTCCAGAATTGTTTGTCATCAACTTGCATATCTGCAAAACATGTCATGATTCCAGAACATGCGCACTGGCATGTGACAAAGAGGAACTTGCAGATAAATAAATCTTTATTCCTCTGCAAAATCTGTGCCAATAAAAGGCTGTAAAGTGCCAAGCTTTTTTGCTGTCAACCTGAATAATACCAGATTTCCATGCAATGATGAAGGGATTAGCTTGAATTTAGGGTGAGCTTTCTTACATGAATTTATAAATTAAAATTACATACAGGTCAACAAGCCCGTTCTAAAATATATATGTATTAGAAAAGAAATCCTGTCTGTCTTATATTCCTACAGCCAAACCTGGAACTAAGCAGTTCTGCTTTTCTTTTGCATTTTAGGACAAGTTGTATATGCTAACCATTTCATAAATCTAACTGGAGAGAATTTAACCAGTATCAGTTTATTTGAAAAACACTGTGGAAATCTCATATCTGATTTAATAAGCTTGGCCATCAACAAGTATACAAAGGTAATTCTTTTTCTTTGTCTTGAACACGGGTACTTATATGCTTGTACTGGGAACCATATGAATTGGGTATTGCACTGGTGCATAGATGACTTCTTACTGCTTAGTTTTAAATGTTACGTGTAGCTTTGTATCTCCATGTTTTAAAGAGTGTTATTTGTTAGGAGCTCAAATTGTGTTATATTTATTCATGACCATCTGGCAGTTGAATGAGAGAGTAATATTGAAATGCACTGTGTACAGAGCAGAAGTGAGTGCCACATTTCCTAAGTTCAGTATTCCAGGTTTAATGCCAAACATGGCACAGTCTAAAAGGTTTAGATAGATGCAAAAAAAAAAGTCTTTTCAAACTCTCTCAATAGGAACAAAAAGAGAATAAAACTAATCCTGGCAGTAAGCTAACTGGACACTTAGAGAATGTCATATTACAGTTTATTGTTGCAGTGTGCCTATTTCCACCATCTCATCTTTCTGTTACAGCACTTCTGCATTTGTCATGTGAAAACTTGTCCATCTCTTCTCTTTTTCTTTTTCTTTCCTTCCATAGTAGCAGTATTTTTCTCACTTGTTTTGAGCACTCCAAAGCTAGAAAGTCATAATAGCTCCCCATAGCAGCCAATAAAAGAGCTGTGTAGTCTTTGGGTCATTGTGAAACCTGCTTGAGATGGACATGTGTGATCCATAATGCAGGGCTGAACTCTGAGAAAAAGTAGCAGTGACCACTGTATAATTTATGTTTTCCTAGTACAAAAATGTAAAAAATTGAATCCCTCTTCTTCATATTACTTTTGAGGGTGGGAGGAATGGCTGTACTAGCATTTGATAACTGTTCTTTTAAAATACCTTTCTGTAGAGTACCGTTACCTTTTAAAATCAGTTTTGATCTATTAAATTAGCAGATAATACTGCAACCTTCTCCCCTGACAAAAGGCGAATAGAGGAGAATAATGTTTTGAAAAAAAAATTCATATAGTATCTGTTGAACGTTTTGCTTGATGGTAGGCTTGGAAATGTCAGATGATAAAATGACAGATTCAACGTACTTTTGCAGAACCACATTACAAAGAGAGAAGATTGTTTTGCCACTGCTTTTTCTTAAGCTTTCTCTAGGTGTGGGCCACACAACTCAAATTAGTTCTATTTGACTTCAATTTCTGAAGTGAAGCTTGCACTTGAGCTGGTGACTCCTATAGTATGCTAATCATTGCTAATAATGGAAATAACATCCCTCAAAGTTGTTGAAAATCCAACTAATACCTCTAGTAGGTGACACCATCAGCTCATCACTAAAACATGTCGTTGGCCTTTTGGCTCAGAACATTCATGAGTGCAGCTCTTAACGTTTATGGATATCCTTGGAAAGAAAGGCATAAACTCTAGTCTTCCAGACTCATATTTTCAGATTGGTTTCTTGGGCAGCTCTGATATTAAGATGCTTGACTTGGGTCACGCACTGAGCCCAGTGTGCTCTGAGACACAGAGAAATATATATCCTTGGATAGCTTTCTTCTGTCTTCAGCAGCCACACGTGTGGCACCAGAGCTCTATTGTCCCAACAGCACCACAGTTTGGGGCTTTAAACATTCTTATCAAGATACTGAACTGAGGATATTGCAAGAGGAAATCCAGAATATCTCTTAAGACAACAATATCTTGACTATCCTTAGTGTAACCAATATCTGTACGGTGCCTTGCTTTGATACTACTACCCAGAGTCTATCCTGAATGGATACTGCACATTTCCTGCAGAAGAGATCCTGCAATCTTGTAGAATACCACAGTAACAGATGCAAACAGTAGATGAAGAAACCTTGTTGAAGAAACCGTGCTGCAACAACTGGTAGTGCACCTAGAAAGCATGAAACTCATTTGTAAGATAGTTTCCATGCCTAATAATTCTATAAAAACCTCCAGTGTTACACTAACAAGTAGACTGCTCATTTCCAATGGATCTATTTTGCTCTTTCGTGGTGAGTCATAGTCGGAGTTATTTTTGAGGCACTTCAGTTTTGGGACGTTAGTAGTTTAAGAATGAATTTTTCAAGGGACTTTAGTGGTCATACTGTTTATTCTGAAGATAACATTTACATAAAATTAGTTCAGGTTGTTGAGAGATTCCTGTAACAGTTCTTTAGCTAAAAGTGTGAGGAGAGAGAAGGGTGTGTGAAATACTGTGAGTATATGTGGAAAGTGAATAAAGAATTATTTAAAATAGGTCAGGTCTACCATGACAATTTCATAGGATAAACAGGATTCTTGAGAGAGAGAAAAAACAAGTTGAGTCACATTTATATATACATGCAAGTTCATATTTATAATTAAGTGTTCAGTATTTAAACCTGATTTGGAGCTGTATGAAACTGTGGTTGTAAACATATTATTCTAAAGGTGGATGATAAATAAGAAGTTTGCATCCTAATAGAATATTATACAGATTTGAAACTATTGGTGAGGTACTTGTTCTAATTGTGGAAGTGTGGGTTTTTAGTCATTCACTCCCACTTCTGTAATGTCTCACACAGCCACTGCTGTCATTGGCATTGCATATTTTGATATAATTTTTAATTTACACTATTAGGTTTCCAGTTCAGAAATTATTTTAAGTGCCAGTATGATTTGAGAATAGTGCATGAATGGATCAGAAAAAATAGAAGGATATAAAAATTCAGGATCCATCTCATCAGATGTAGATGTCTGGGAATTAGTTGGCTAAACTAGTCACCTGAGGTACTTTTAATTGTCATGGAAGGATAACAACATTTCTGCAGTGAGTGAGATTAATTACTCTCTAGGTACCTATTCCCCTCTGTTTGCTTTAGAGAGGTGTAGGTTGATTATTCAAACTTGGACTACTCATTGTTTAGGGATAAAATGAGTATAAGCTCCTTTGTCTTCCCTGTTTTCTTTCTACATTTCTGCCATTGTGTCCTTGCTGAAGGTAAAAGGTGCTGAATTATGTTATTTAAACAAAGCTTTTCTCACAATTTTTGCCACCTCTGAATACAGTTCAGTGGGTTCATGTGTCTTAGGATAGAATAAGTAAAGTTTTGTCTATAGTATGATTATTTCAAATACAGTTCTGGTAGATCATAAAAACAGTAAAGGATACAGAGATTTTTTTATGTATTTAGCAGTTCCTTTTGCTGTTTTGTTTTGTTTCACAATTCAGGGAATGTAAATTTGAAAGATGAATCACAAGAAGACTGTTTCGCATTTGAAATGCATCAGTCTGAGTGAATTTTGTTAAATATGGAATAGTAATCAAATAACATACATGACTCGAAATATGCTGTTTTCTGCATATTAAAAGAATGCCTTGCAGTAAATTTACCGAAAAGCAGATTTTGTGAAATGTTGTGGGAACATTAACATCCTCATGCCAACAACAACGTATTCTACTAGCGTTATGCCCAGTCATTAAGGATTTTTCAGTTAAAAATAACAATAATAGCTATTAAATCATTTGAAATCTTTTTCTTCTCAAAAACATCAAGAAAATCTAATCAATCATTTTCTTTTCCCTACTGTCAGAGAATGAATCAATATTTATTGTAATTTCTTTTCATTTAGGACATGGAATGCCTTTTTTATTCGATTAAATAATGTTTGAGAGTGTATCAGAAGAAACTAGGAAATAACACAACCTGTAACTTACATAGAATTAGGAAAGAGTCTATGTTGTATGAGAGAGATATTTTGGATGTTAGTGAAATAATGCACTTTTGAATGTGTAATTGTAACTATATTATTTACCTAAAAAAAAAAAACCCTCAAACCAAACAGCCAAGACTAGAGGAAATATTGATCTATAAGCCACAATTTTAAAAATAACACTTCTGTGAATAATTTTATTCTATATTCTCTTTCAGGTGCGACCTTCTGAGGCTCTTACTAGTAGCCATTATCTGTGTACCTGCATTAAAGAGCTATGGGTTCTACTTATTCAGCTGCTGGACCACAGAAATAAAGGGTCTCATACAGAGGTAAAGGAAAAATACTGTTACATGTGCGGTACAGTCACCAAATGTTCCCATATGGCCATGAATGCACAGATCTGATAGTAGAACTGAACCTCATATTTGCTCCAGGAGAACTGCATGCTAACTGTTGCCTTGGGCCACTGTCTTGAATGTGCATGAAGTCCTGATTCTAGTTTGCAGTGTACTGTTGGGTTATGACCTAGGGTATTGATAAGGAGTGCTCCTAGTGCTAAAGAAAGCAAAGCAAAGGAATAGACTGTGAAAGTTCCATTATTTTTATGGAAGAACAAAACACGAAAAGCCATGTTTACTTATTTTTTAAAAAAAATATTTGCACTTTTTGTGATATGTCATGCAATGATTCATCTCCAGGCATTAGAAGCATGGGTACAGTCAGAACAATGATCTAGCTAGCCCATGTTTCTGTCTTTGTTACCCATCTATACAAGAACAACCTGTGTATGGTTTTGAATCTTGTAGTTACTGACTTCTCTGGTTGCCCCCTTGTACTTGTGTTGGAAATGAGCAAATCACTGCCTGTTCTCCTTCTTTATAACAGTACAACCTTATATGCCTCTTCAGTTTGTTCTTTTTTATTCTGATATTTACTACCTTCTGCCTTTTGTAGGCTGAAGGGTCTTACTTCTTACAGTAATTCTTTTTTTCAGATGCCATTGTTTTCCTGTGGTCATCTTTGTCACCCTTCTCTGAACCTCTTTCCATATTACCACATCCTGTTTTGAATAACAGAGTGCCAGGATTGCATGCAGTGTTTCAAGTATGGGTTAGGAGGCCGTATGATTTTATACATTGCATAATGATGTTTTCTGGTTTGTCCTTTTCCTTTGCTAATATTTTTCTAGCATTTTAGTTTTTCTTTCTTTGACTGCTGGTTAGAATTGAACTGATGTTTCTCTGAATGAATACTAAGAAGCAGCAAAATGCTTCGAAAGTTTTCTGAAGTAATCTTTATAAGAACCAAGTGGCCATCTGTGCCATGAGTACAGTTCACTTAGTGCAGAATGAAGTACTTCACAGTAGAGGGTTTGCACTGATGGCTGTTTACTTGTTAATGACAGCAGATGTAAAGGTGGACAGCACAAGTGAAACTGTGTTACTGTTAAGCATTTGCACTGGCAATAGCACTTTGCTGCTAAGTTGGCATCAGGACCCAGGTAAGGTGGGTGAAATACACGTGTAAAGAGAGCTTTGTTAAAACTAGGAAAGTTAGGCACAGTCTGTAAGAAATAGTAATATTGTGTTATAGACAAGGTCTGAGTCAAAGAGAATTAATCAGTTTCTCAGTGCTGGAACAGACTGTGACAAAATAGAACTTCAGTTTGCTGTCTTTCAGATTGATTCTCTACCATCTATACCATCTACCATACCACTATATTCCTTTTGGTTAGGTTAGTCTGGCACTAGAAGTTTTTCAAAAATATACTATAACAAGTCTTCATTAAAGAGCTCTAACCTTTCTCTTGTGAGTGTTGGAGCACCATCCTGTCTGCATGTCATCAATCCATCAGCTTGTAATTTTGCCTGTGAAGTGTTGCAGCGCATTCTTCACGGTGACCCAAGCTTGTCCTTTCACATTGCTTTCTACTGGCATTTGAGAGAGGAGTTTCTAAGGTAGCCCTGAGTTTTCTGTAACATCTGTAACACTTACCACTGCTTTTTGTTATTTTCTTTAAATGGCCCATCTTGCTTTTTCTCTGTAACAGCAAATTAATCAATAGGACAGTGTTGTAGAGGAAATTGTTAACTTAGGTTTTGTTATTGAACACAGTTCAAATTAACTTTTGTGTTTTCTACAGGGTTTCTGGAGCTTGGTGAACACAACCCTAAAGAATATCTTTGAACGGTCAAGTACTTCTGAAAGTGTGTCTGGGTTTGAAGCAGTTCAATGTAAAGACCCATTGAGTTTTAGCTGGTGGATTATGAGTCATCTGGCACCACTCTACCAGTTTGACCGTAATGGAAATCTAGATGAAAAGGTGGGTATGCTTTTTTCTAAATATCTCAGAGTTATTATAATTTATTTTGATCTCTTTGGTTATTTTTCTTGACAGAAAACAAATCGTTTTGTAATGCATGAATTTTCATACTCTTTAAAAGAAGTTGTTTTTAGGTTGGAGGTGATAAGCTGTGCTTTGTACAAGTTGGTAAATGTTCTAGGAGCCCCAGACATATTCATGTTGTATACCAGACATTCAGTAGAGTACTGCATGAAGGAAACTTGAAATATCCCAACTAGTTAGTAGCACATATACTTAATGATGTAGCATATGTTTTAAGACTGTCTGCCTGCAGCATAAATGCTTCACTGGGTTTGTTGTCTTAGGAATTGAACACGTCAGTTTGTGCTGTATGAGGTATAAACCTCAAGCATTGACTGTGTAATTATTAATGCCACTTATTTTTTTGAAGTGGTAGCTCTGCTCTGGATAAATTTCAGTCTGTCTGATTGCATTGCCTTTGCATCACAGTAATAGCATCATAACATGCATATGTATTTTGTAGTAGGTTTTTGCTCCCCAGTAGTGCTTTTTGAACTAGGGAGAATCTTGTCATGCCATCTTCTGTCATTTTTCCTTCTGTTCTTTTATTCTGTTATTGTTATTCTTTTTTGTGTTTGTTTTGGTTTTGATTTTTTTTTTTGCAGGGGAGGATGTTGATGGTCTTTGTTTGTTTTGGGGTTTTTTTTTTAGTGTGGTGGCTTTTTTTAACCTTTCAGCTTCATTGCTCATATTCCCTGATTTGCCAAGCATAAGCTCTGTATGGCATCTTCCACAAACTGGGCTTAATTGCCCTTTATTGTGAATTGTCTTTTATTATTTGTAATTTAACAGTGCATATTAAAATTGGAAAGGCTGTACCCTCTTTCTGTTAAAATCTGTGCTGTGATTTCCATTCCTGATTTAGGAGGAAAGGTTAAAACCTGGAAATGTGTTTGTGAACCGCAAATCTGTAAAAAGGGAAGAATGATCACATTGGTTGAGCAATTTGTTTTGATAACTTAAAATCCTTCTCCTTGTCTTTAGATTTTTAAAAGCATTAATATATAAACAGAGAATTAAAGAAAAATGTTGAAATTCTGTGAATGCTTACAATGCTAAGTAAAATTAGATTTTCCAACAAAATTAAGAATTAGTTGGGTTTTCTGATCTGCAAATTTGTAAAAAAAATGAAAAATGTAGCAAAGGTGTGGTAATTCAGTGCTTGAATACTTGGTTGAAAAACTCATGACTGTGCCTGTTCACTAGAGGACTTGGCCCATGTGGGATGCTTACGCTGCTTCTGTTTGCCAGTTGACGAATCCTTTAGGATGCCATGTCAGGCAGCTTGTTATCATGTGGCAAAATGAAGCAACTTCTTGCACAGTTATACAGTGTAAAGTTGCAGACCAGGTCTGATTGTTACACTGAAGGTTGTCTCAAGTTTCCTTTGTTTTTGCCTGGCTACTACGTGGGTGGGGAGAGGAACAGAGTCCAGAGCGTATTACAGAGGACCTTGGAAGATAGAATAACTACACTTAGAAAGGAAGAAAAGGTTATTCCCAGGTTAAATACAGAAATCATACATTTGTACTTGGTTTCTTATATTTAATGCCCTAATCCAAATACAGTGATACTGATTACTTTGATCATTGGGGCTTTTTTCCTGTATCTCACACTGATAGATACTATGTATTTAGCCTCATGAGAGATTATTTTTTTTGCCCCAGGCACTATATTATTTACATAAGCCAAAAAATATGTAGAATGGAAAAAAGGATTCCTGTTGTTCTTATTTTAAAGTAGGAATCTGAGGCACAGTGACAGGAAGTGACTTGCCCAAGATTAAATAATAGTTTTTCCTTAGAGCCCACCTGGGAGAAGAGAATTTCCAAGTCTCGATTTGTAAATCATGAGACCATCCTGTGCATACTCCTCTTGATGTTTCCAGTAGTCTTTATGCTCAAACTGTTAGCTGTGCTTTGCATTTCTGAGTGTTACTGTGAGTTTGTCCAGGGATCCCTGTTCTTGTACAAAAAAAATCTTATCAGTGACATCAGGGCCTTTTCACCCACCACAGTAATATAATCTGTCATAGACAGTTGATGGTAACCATCCCTTTAGGTCCTGTCCCCCTCCTTTTGAATTGCAACCTCAAATATTTTTTGAACATTATAAGGTAAAATAGTCTGTGATATGAATTTGTGAAGTCAGTAGAATTACATGAGGACTCAGTGTAGTCCTGTTTTGTTGATTAAATATCTGATGCAATGGCTTTGTGACACATGCTTTCTTTTAATTAACTGTGATCAGAGGTGGGAGGGTGATGTGTCATAATGATGGTTATTCATATGCTCTAGCAAAAATTGCCTCTAAGCCTATGTCATCTGTGGAAGATTTTCAATTTTTTAATGTGGTCTGCATGGCCGTAAGGTTGTTTTGAAAGCTTTTAAAATTCTAAATAGGTTTCAGACTTGCTTCTTTTTATTTTTTCCCCTTTAGCTCATATAACGCAATTTCAAATATGCAATGATTCATATATATTGAATATATATTTCACATACATGAAACCGCATTTTTAAACTAGAAAATTTTGGACAGATTTCATAGAGACTGTTCAGTACATGTCTCTTTCCATATTCCCCTGTTCAGGTTCCACTTCACTCTTCTGAAAAGCAGGATTCATGTATTTAAAACTCAAATGGGACCTGATGAGAAAATTTGCTACTTCTGAACATTGCAGGGGTCAATTTTAATATCCTGTGGGCTAAGTTAATATAGGCAGAGTTACTTGGGGCTAAGAATTCTTGCCTTTGAATAGAATAATCTGAAATGACTACATGGAAAGATATGCAAACATGGACTTCCAGCTAAGAACCCTAATATTGCTTTTTCAGGTTAGCCCTTGCAAAAGTTTCTTCCTGCAAACTCAGCTCAAGCTTTGGTTTTAGCAGCACTTTTATGCACTGTAAGGTCTCCGGGTTCTGTTGATTTTTAGGACTCTCTGGGGGTGGAGGGAGGATGTTTTAAGCCACGAGGTTTGGAGTTGAAGATGTAGGTTCTACATATTCTTTGACAGGGATAGACTGTAAACAGTGGTAAACAGGTGCTGTGCCATATTGCCAGTGCAGTAGGGAATACTGTTTGGATATAAATCTATTGGGATTTGAATGAAACAAGTCTGTTAAAATATAGATACAATTGTAACTAAAAAGAGTGCAGCAGGTGGTTGCTGCCCATCTTTCCTGAGTTTGGGCTGAACCTGGATGCACTCTTGTAATCAATCCCGGTTGGTGTCAGGAGTTTGCCCTAGATTACTCCAAGATCTTGTAAGGTGATCTGCAGACGAGCTGGGACTTTGGCAATAAACACCTGCTGTATAAAACATGTGTCCTTGGTCTATGGTACTGCTAAAAACATGTTCTAAGCAGGTTGATCCAAACATTCAGTGCTCTCATAGACATTTAGCGTAATTCTAATATCTACTTGTGGCTGCTAAAACTGGCCTATTAGCCGTTCCTTAGCTTTACTTGAAATCTGCAGTAGGATGTTGCCAGTGTGTAGATATTCACATAGCACCAGGCTCTAAAATACAGCAGTCAAAAATCTGATGTAAATACTGGCCAGATCTGTCTGGAAATGCTGGTTGTGTGCTTCCTGGGTTTACCTGTTATTGAAGTGCTGCCTTTACTCTTTGGCTATCAATGCAATGTCCTCTCCTGACAGGGTACTAGCTCTGGTTTCATGCTACAGAGCCTTAGGCATCAGTAACAGCTTAAATCCTGTTCACTGCCCTGGGCATGATGTGCCATCTGCTGTTCTGGCACAGTTATTAGTGTCCCTCTCCTGTGACCTAAGTCAGGCCCTATTCCTTTTTTCATTCTTTCTTCCTCTCCTAAAGCTCTGTGTTGATTCACTGTTCTCGCGCTGAGTCCCACAAACAGAAGTACCAGAACTACTGAGCAGTGGCATGCTACAGTTGTGAGGGCAGAAAGAGGAGGTGTCAGGATGAGGAAGAAGCAGTGGGTATTTCTTAACTGATACGGGTCAAGTTTCTGAATCATGAAATCACAGCTTTAGTGCACTTTCTGTAGATCTGTCCTTTCATTTATATTTGTTCCATAAACAGTCTATGGACTATGGCTTGCTAACTATTGTCTGTCTTTCAGTATTCTTTTTCTTGTAGTGCAAAAATGTAAAGTCACCAAGTAGTCAGATAGTGTTGGATGAGTATTAGTGCATTTTTTAAAAGAATTCGTTTTTTAAATTATCTTGGTACTTTCTGGAGTTCTGTGTGAAACTGTCACCAAGTTGCCCCATTAACTGGTTTAATCAGTAGCAGAGGAGGATGGAGCACAATGGTGTCGCTGCTGGAAAGTGGTTATATTTCAATTACCAAAGCATAAAATGCTCTTCATTGTAAGTTTTAAACTGGTGTTTAAAGGACAGCTATCAGCAGAATATTGTACGAGGCTTAACAGTTGTGGTAGTGGAGGGAACAAGTAAGGCAGGACAATGATGGAAGTACTATATTCACACATCTACTTATCTACAGAAGCTATATACATAGCTGAATGTAAGAGACGATAGTTGGATCTCCTAGAAATATAAATGTGTTGGCCTGGTTGCCTTATTTTTTTTCCCTGAGAAAATGGCCTTAGTTGCAAAGCCTTCTACCCTTTTCTTTCCCACTTTGCATAAATAGATGGAAAAGAAAAAAGCAAGAAAATGTGAGATTGTACCTTTTTTCCCTCTTACCCCTTATAGCTTCCTTTTTACAGAACATTAAAGGAAGAAATTGTGAGACATAGTGCTTGGACTAATAAAAAATGACTGAATGTTTTGCTTCTCCATTAAAAGTGAAGGCTGGGATTGCAAATGAGCCACTTAAAGTGGTTGCATACTTTTTGGTTTTGGCATTTTATTAGCTTTCTGAGGGCTAATTTTTAGGACAGATATCAATTACATTCATATAACAAAAAAGCTCTTTTCGATTATAACTACAGTATGCTGTCATGACATTAAATATTTCTGGAAATATTTTGCCTGCTTACTTTCATGTTACTACACAGTGCTTCCTGTAAGAGATACAAATGCTATTTCATGTTAATAATTATTTTTCAGAAACAGAAGGAGTCCAATTGGAAATTTGTGGAAGAACTCCTTAAAAAATCCACTGATGCTCAAGTAAGTGTGTAAAGGAAAGAATAATGAACAAGGAAAGTGTCAGGATGCTCTCAGAAAAATACAGTGCATGAAACAAAGTCCAACTAACAAATGTATTTTTGGAGTTGTGGTGTTTTTATCACTGGTAAATGAACAACCTTGACATAGCTGAACTATGACAGTGTACAGTTCCCTCCTTGTTAGCAGTTCCACTTGCTTTAAAGTGCTTGTGCTTGATGCTAAATTGTCAGATAAAGAAAAAAGATAATTATCCTGGAAGGGTAGTATATGGCTTCTCAGACAAGATGTATTCAGAATAAGAACTGGATGCTTAGAAAATGTAAACCAGATACTGAATGTAAGGATATCAAGTTGAGGAGACATGATGGAGGAGATAGTCAGTTGCATTGAAAATTCAGCTATATCCTCATCACAGCAGGAAGGTGACTTGCCTTGCTGAGCAATTTGTCTTACAGGCTTGAATCAAACTCTTGCTGATAAGGTTCTAGTTTCTGAGCACTCATTTCATACCTTATCATTTTTCTTTCTGCAGAGCTGTTAATGCAATGCTTCATGGCCCAGAGGTCAGAATTGACCTCCTTTTAATATGCTTTTAAATATGCTGTTCATAAAGTTTTTTTAAGGAAGTTACGTTGTAGCTCTGTAAATTTGTTCTGAAGTTGCATGGTACAAATTGCAAATGTTGTATCAGCAATGCCTATAAAAATAATTTCTTTATTTGTGTATGTTTAAGACAAGATTAAACATGTTCATTTTTTCATTTGGTCTATGAAATTTATTTTTCCATTTGGTACATGAAATTAAGAAAAATCCTGTAAAGTTCTGTAGTTGAAAGCAGAAGGGGAATCAGTTCTTTCAGTTTTTTAAATTATTATAAATGTCTTGCTTATGGAGTAGCAACAACTGCAGTTAAAGCTGGAATACAGAACAATACTCGTTACAACCATGGTTTCAACAAGAAAATATTTGTGGCTGTTAGGAGAGTTGAAATGATAGCATGATTTTTCAGGTTTTTAATACTCTATACATAAACTCTAATGCTTGGTTATGTGGTCTTTCAGCTTAAAAGATTAACTCTTTTTGAATGATTTTACAGTATATGACTAAAAATACAAACTGTGCATGTACATTAAAACCACAGTGATGACATTACTTATTGGATGCTTACCATTCTGTGAGAGAAACTGAAGAGATTTAGATAAGATCCATAAAAACTGTGAGTAGCTTATTAGCCGCCTTCCTATGTTGCATCTTCTGTATGGCAGCAACCTGAGATACAGTAGAAAGACATTTGTAGTTAACGTTCTTTTCTTCAAAATAATCCCCTTTTCTTGTGAGTGTTTATTATTTTGAATAAAGACTACTTTGAAGCTGAACATTCATAAAATGCACAGTTTTTGGTGCTTCTGTTAAAGTATTGAACTGTAGACAGTTTAGAAAAGGCAGCTAAGTGGCCAAGTTTAGAAGACTTGCCTATTGAGTCAGTCATGACACAGTAATATGAAGCAAATATGTGTTTTAATTTCCAAAGGCAGCCGCTGTTGGAATTAAAACAAACCCTCATTTGCCGAAGACGTGGTTGTAACTATTACCAACCATCTAAGGAGCCATCTAGTTTATTTCCTTTTTTTTATTTGTTCGTTATTTTTTCTTGCATTATGAAGTTAGCTGCCCGAGGGAAGTGCAACTTGGGGAACATTAATTCCTAAATGTGCATGCATGAGTGAATGTAGTACTTTATTAAAAACTGCATCCTGCTCCCTGTCCCTGCACAGCAGCCTTCTTGACAGTGTCTAGGAAGGAGAATTCTTTTACTAGTAGACATGTCCATCTCCTCTGATGATTTGGCAGCTTCAAGTGACCACTCCAAACTTTTATCTTCTCCTTTTGCATCTCTTAAGTATTTTTAAGTCCAGAAACTTGAGTAGTGAGAAGCACGATGAGGTAGCAAGAAGTCCATAATGAAATGGAACATGGAAAAGCAGGAAAAAGCAAAAGTGATAATAGTACTCATTGAATGAACAGCAGGACAGAATTGATGATACTGCCTAGTAACACTTGGCATGACTTTGTTAGTAAATCCTGTCTGAGCCATCCTTTTCATCATATAGCCTGTTACCTACTAAAGATGCACAGCAACAGCTGTACAAAATAAACTAAAAGAAATAATAGTGCTGAAACACCCGTTTGCTAGAGAGGGCAGGAATTGGTAGTTAAAAACTTCATTATTAGATATATGGGAACTTAAAAACTAATCATATTTACTATTATGTTCATCAGCCTCATAATCTTGTGCTTGTTACTCCCTGACTTCCCTGTAGTTTCTAGACTGTACATTCTCAGATGAATGACAATTTACACTGAATGGGGGAAAATTAGGAAGAAATCAAGTATGTGTAGTTTTGTGTGTCCAGAAGCATCTGAAAAAGGTGCAGAACATACATCTGTAATGTAAATTGATAATCTCTCTCCTATCAATGACTGTTAATTTCTCTTCATGTGAGCTTCAAATTCTGTGCTGTGAAAATATGATATAATAGGCACTGTTGCAGCCTTTGAGGTTAATGGAGCATCATGAAGCAGCAGAAGCTGGAGTTAGCTTTAACATCCTTAGGACAGCCAAGTATTGGGATACAAAAATGCCTAATCAGTGTTAAATCTGCAGCATTTCTGTAGTTTCAGTAATAGTGTTGCGTCTACCTGTCCACATGTAGGCAGTAGAGAGCCTAAAGCATGTTAATCCAGGCTATGCTGGATTTTGGGTGTGATGAAGACCTCTTGAAGAAGGTGTTGCATGTCCAGGTGAAGGTGGTAGAGGGGTGCTGCAATGACCTGTTCCAGACAGGAACTCCTTTAAGGTTACAGTCATCCTGCTGCTGAGCAAGGAAAAGATGTGAAGGTGCTGTTCATCTTACGGGATCAGTAGTGATGGGAAGGAAAAACACCCTGTGAGAAGATATGAGCAGTCATGGATACCTGGGCAAGTGTAGTGTGCTGCTTCCTTGGATGTATCCTTTCAGCTTCAAACAGTTGACCAACAGCTGAGTTCTTCAGCCACAAATCACTCTCTATTTAAATTGTAGATGGATAAGAGTTGAAGAAAATTGCTCACGTGAAAAAACTCCCAGTTCTATCACAAAAAAGGGGCATTTTTGGGGAAACTAGTTGCATGAGGTGTTTCCTACTTTTTTCGTAATTTGTAATTCTCTTCCAAAAGAAGAGTAAAAGCTGGTGTGCAATTCTATTTGTACTACAAAATAAAATTGTAGTAGTAATAGTATCATAACTGTATTTGTCTACTAGGCAACATCAAACTGACTAAATGTATGGGTTGTCAGTGTAAGAGGAATTTGTGTTTATGAAGTTTTATTGTGAGCATCAAAAGCTTTTTAGTTCTCAAGAACTAAAAGCAGTCTGTCTTATTAGACTTCTCATTTTAGAAAAAAATTCTTTGTGCTGTTTCATTTCTGCCTCAATTTTGTTATACTTTCACTGTATTTTTTGTTTAATTCTACCTTAAAAGAGGTAGAGAAGTATTTCTTGGATTTCTAGGAAAACCAATTTTGTTACTACAGTAGGAGGTCATAAGAGAAAAATGTTATGTTTAGATAGTACTATCATTTTGATAGTGTCTGGTGTTCCTCCCTTCTGTGATAAATTAAAAGCTGACTACCTCAAGAGTTCTGATAGTATTTCCAGCAGTGCAAGAGACCATTTTAAGCAAAAGAGCAATGAGAGAATCCATTAATCCCAGGGATATTTGAAGTCTATATAACTCTTACATATTAAATTTGAGATAAAGCCTTCAGTGCTATCTTGGTTTTGGAAACTGTTCTAAAACTATTGTTGGACAGATAAATAATGGTTCAAATTGAAGCTGCTCAGATGCTATGTTTATTGTTGAATTAATTTAACTGAAGTGGTCATTGTTTGTTGAATTAGATCCTAAACATAACCCTAGACACAAAATACAACTTAAAGACTAAGCATTCAACTTCTGAATGGTGTGTGTTTTGGGGTTTTTTTGATTTTTTGTGTGGTTTTTCTACATCCTTGTAACTGGGTAGATCCCTCTAGAGAAATAGATATGCTCAGCTGCAGGTTTTTTGTTTTACATCCAGACTCCTGCTTTTGTTCATTAAAAAAAATAGCAGCTGTTCTGTCCCTTGTTTTTGGTGCAAGATTGTTATCTTTTGGGAAGTCTACTGATTTAATAGTTATATATAAAAAAATACTTGAGTATCACCTTTCATTTGTAGGCATTTTTATTACACTTGAATTATTATTCTGTATCTTTTTAATGAGTCTTTACTGAAAAGTTACTTTCCTATTTCATTGGGTTTTGTATCTTATACATAATGCCTTGAATATATAATATTCTATGGCAACTGAAAATGTCTTTTCAATTTTCAAGTTGTTTTAGGAATAGAAGCCATATGCCCTACATTAATTGTTCATGAGAAGAGAAGGCAGACTTGGTTAGAAGTTATTGTAGGTGATTGTATAATTGTTTGCAGCATTGTGATAAAGTGTAGCAAGTCAAGTTTTCCACATGAATGTATAGCCAGGTAGAGAGGAGTTAATGAGTGAAGCTCATTTGTGTGACATTGAAAACAGGAAAAAAGCTGCTCCAAGACACAGTAAGTCCTAAGAAGGAGCACTGTGAGTAAGTCATAGAATCGTGGAGTGGTTTGATTTGGAAGAGACCTTAATGATCATCTACTTCCCACCTCTCTGCTATGGGGGAGATGTTAGACCCACACATGTAAAAGTCTACCCTTAGGAAAACTGCACACAAGTTGGTCCATTAAACCACTTTTGCAGGCAGTGGAGACAGTAAAGCCCTTACAGGAATTATCATCCTGAGGTAGATGCCTAAAATAGGCTGGGTTAAACACATTATTTCAGTCAGAGCATAGAGCTCTTAATATCCTACCTCCAATGAAAGTTCAGTTTTGTTGCTACCAAACGCCGGATGAGAAGAATTCGACTTTCATTATCCCACAATTACAACCTGAATGCTTCACTGCTTTCAAATTGTTTGGCATTTCCCATTTTCTTTCCTATGAACTTTTTCAGAGGTCCCTTCCAACCCAAGTGATTCTATGATTCTGGGATGAGCTACTGCATTGGCTGGTTTGCAGGGTGCAATTGCCAGCTTTTGAGTTCATTGCATGTATTAGCAGATGCATTTATTCAACAGTATATAATTAAAAATAATTTTTATATTAGGAAATTACTTTGAATAGTCTGTTAGTACTGGGTTTATGTGTAGATAAGGTGGCACTCCCCTCCTACAATTAATTTCTTACTTCCTTTTCAAGACTGGTGTGTTAGAAGAACACTTACGAATGCATCTTCAGTGCTGTTTGACTTTGTGCAGTTTCTGGGATTTGAACTTGTCTATTGTCACCATACTCTGGGATTATTACAGCAAGAATCTGGTAAGTAGATGAATATATAAAAATGTAGAATTGCATGTAGATAGTCCTTGATTTTTGCTGATTAATTCTGATTTTCCTGTAGCCAAGCTTGATTGCTATACTTCTGTAAAACTACCTAGTCGATGGCAGTATTCCTAAATTTGCTATGTTTATTTAATGAAATCATGTTTAAATTTGTTATGGTCCATTACATTATGAAATAATAGAATATGATAATATATTTCAACTCTTATTTTTCATCAGGACTACTCCGTTTAAGATCTTGTAAATATACTTTGCACAGAGTTACAATGCAATTTTACTGTTTTAGCTGAGGTAGGAACATATCCTTTTGTTTGTGTGGAGGAGTGCATCTTACTGCCTTTGGAATATTGGCATTTATTGTTATTTATAGTATTTTCTGTTTCCATCTATTATAGAACAGCTGCTTTACTGTTCCTTGGCTTGGTCTGAAGGATCTGGCAAATGTTAGTAAGACTTCTTTGTCAATGCTTGAGTTGGTGAAACGCTGCTGCTGCGAACAGCAGATCCCTTCTCTGTACAAGTCCAGCAACAGTTACTTCATTTTCCTCAGCATTTTGGCACGGATTATGAAAGAAGAAAACAATGGGATGCATCCTTGGAGACAAATTAAAGGACGGTATGGATGCTATTTAGTGTGTCTCATTTTGTAAGAAGCATAGTGAGTTAGGCGCCCTTACAACTACATGCAAGGCAGAGGGCACTGTGCTTATGGCAAAGTAAAGGGGGTGACAGATCCAGGGTTATTCATAATTTGAAGAAAGCAGTTGTTCCCTGAAGTTTCTGTTGCCAGCTGAGGCTGTCACTGGGTCCAAAAATCACCTTGGCATTCATAGTGTGTGATGATTTACCTTGTCCCACTGGCCAGGAATTTGGTAGACTGGCAACCAGTGCAGTGGTACAACTCAGTTGCCAGACAGATAATGTAATTGAAGCACAGAAATTGTGTTTGAGCTGCATGTAAGCCATGTGTTGTTCAAGAACATGCAGACTGACACTTGCTAGACCTGCATTTTCATTTAAATATTTCATTTCTTTTCAGTGGTTTTCAAAATTTCTCATAATATTTTTGTGAAGATTTTAATTTTTCACTTAATTTTGAAACATCCTGTTAAGTACAGTCAGTCATGATATAAAAAACCATAAAATATATGTGCTCTAAATTAAACTCTTGATATTTTAGATGCTTACTGAACTGTGAGACTTTTCTTATAGTAATGAGATAGCACTTGTAATGATTAATACAGACTTGTTAATTTTTTTTCATTAGATAGAGAAAACAGAAATAGTTTTGGTTTAGGGTTTGAGTTTTTAAAAAATATTTTATTAAGTATTAATAAAATAAATTAAAATTCTATTAAGCATTAGTAAGATCTTCATGTATACAAGAAATAAACATTAAAAAACACCCATGTGTATACACACCTTGCAAAGTTATGTGGTGTTTTTCTTCCAAGAAAGAAGGGTTATCTTGGCTATCAGAAAAGAACAGTGTGCCTAATGTCCATGTACACTTCAGAAGTTGTTATAGTCCTGCTAGTTTGGGTTTATAAATCACTGCAACTACATAGAAACAAATCTGTTGTTGGATTCTGTATCAGTGTCTTGCTTTTTTTTTTAAATTTTAATTAGCCTACTCTGTTCTTACTGAAAGGAAATTATACTTACATTTTTGTGCTATTATAGCTTGTTACTTTCCCTGATTTAAGAGGGGGAATAATAATACACAACACACAGTGCGTCAGTCTGCTTAACCAGTATTCATCATTTCTACCTTGAAAAAAATCAATTACACAAGTAGCAACATTTAACAGTCTACAGCTGTGATTTTGGGATGAACTCTGTTTTCAGCATCTAACCAAGCATTAATTGATGCATGAAAAGCATAAATGCTTGTCAGTGGTAATTTACTACTAAACAACATTAATTGGATTTGCTGTAATTTTTGGTGGCTTGATTTGATAACTTCAACACCATTTCCAACTCTTTTCCAGGTGACAGAATAGGAAAACAGCACTTACAGATGTTTAACTACTGTATGTGGAACTTACTTTAAATTAAAGGTGAAGGATCTACCCAAAGTTTTAAACACAAAAATCAAAAAGTTAAGCCGTTTTCATCTTACTCCTCTGTTGTAGGAATCGTGACTTTTATTTAAGAGTTCACATCCAAGCAAAGGTCCCAGAAAAGATCTCTTTGTATAAGCTTTTTCCTTCTTGTCAACTGCTTTAAGGTTTCAAAGTCACAGTGCTTGTCACCATCAGCTGTGTATGACTTCAGCACTGTCCTATAAGCAATACAGATAAAATTTCTTAACCTCTTCCTACCTGGAGAGAGGTTCCTTTCCAAATGCCTCAGCTTCTCTGTTTTTTTTTTAGAACCTTGTCCATACCATAGGTGCACAGTACAGGTTGATACAGACTTTGGCAAAGCACTGTGGAGAAAAGGAATTTTCCATCAGAAGTCTTCCTTTTTCTGCAGTGATGGTTTGGTTGGTGAGACTTTGATCATAGCAGCTGCAGCATTACAACATAACAGCAGAAACCAGTAGCTGATTTCCACGTGGAAATGAGGAAGTTTCCAGGGAAGAAGTTGGTGTACCAGAATGGTTTGCTGCTGCGAAGAGATGCCACTTGACAGCTTCTCTTCCTAGGAGCCCTCATGGGCTAAACTTGATTGATTTGAAGGCACAGTATGGAGGACACCCATCACAGACAGAGCAGAGAGAGTCTACTCATAACATTTTCCTCCGCTTGGTACTAGAGGTTAGATAAGGGGGAAGGATTAGGCGGCGACTCTGATTGGAAACAATACGTGCTTTAAATTAGGAGCAGAAACTGAAAGAGCATGTTTGTTCCAGTAGCCATTAAGAGTAATGAGAAAAAAGAGTATTTAAAATTTAAGGGTTACTGGAAGTGTGTAACTGTAAACTGAAAGCCTGAAAATACAGTTTTAGTCACTCAAGAAGATAGAAAATTGCATACCTTAAGAAACTTTCTCTTTCCTGTTTTTTTTTGTTTGTTTGTTTTTCTAATGTAGAATTTATTCCAAGTTCCATCGGAAAAGAATGCAGGAGCTGACAGAAGTGGGGCTGCAGAACTTTTTTAACCTGTTCCTCATGCTGGCAGTTGTTGCGGAGACAGAAGATATAGTGAGTCGGGTGTTGGATCTTTTGGATTTCCTGGCTCCATCCTCCATCACTGTGTCTCGGAGAGCTCTCATCTGGAGAGGTCATTTTGCTTTCCTTTTAATTTATGTTGAGAAGAACATGGACATTAGTGCCCTAGCCGAGAAAATCTCAAATGCTTTCCGTGAGAAGGCAAAGGAGTTTTTAGTAACCAAAAATGACTACACACAGAGACAAAATCTCTGGACTCTACTTTCAACCTACATTGATGGTGTCCAGGAAGTGTTTGAGACCAGCTGCTTCTTGAGCCTTTCTGAGGAAAAGCTGCTAAATGATGGCTTTACTATGCTGCTGCCTGCGTGTCGAGGAGCAGAGCTGAGCATGGTCCTGAATTTTCTTCAGGTTGTTCTAGCCAGACTTCGGTAAGTTATTTAGTTAAGTCGTGGAAATAGACAGCATTTTGTTTTTAGGGCTAAACTGTAGTTCCTATTAATTTTTTACTGAAATTGAGTAAAAGGAAAAGAGAAATCTTTGAAGGGCTGTGAATGATATGTTAAATTTCAAAACCCACCAATACTGCAGTGCATATAGAATCTTTGAAATATTTCCTTACTATTTCAGGAGATTAGGTTTGACATCCTGGTATTTTGTTATGAATTCGTGTCTATTTAGAAAGTCATCCAGTTGCTACTATTTCAGACAATATCATCTCTCATTTGGTACAAGAAACTTAGAAATTATTGTCTGTGTTAATTACGTAATAGGGGGGTTGTTTTTTTGTTTTTGTTTCTTAATTGAATATATTCTGGTTTTCAGACTTTTTATTCTAATATTTTTCTCTTTCACCAAGGTTGCATTCAAATACTGCAGTTATGGAGATTTAAATACTTGTCTGGGGTTCGATGGGAAAGAAGGAAATCATATTTTACCACTTTCAAGCAGTTTTGCTTTGATGTACTAGTTCATTTTTCAACATCCACAGTGCCCTTCAATAAGCATATTTTTTGTCTACAGATGCCTTTGAGAAGCAGTCCTCCAGTTTGAAGCCCAAACTGCTTTTTTTTCATAAGATATTAAGAGGCAGCTATTGATCTGCCATTACTTCAAATGTGCAAGACTGAAATATGTGTAAAGAGCTGTGGAAGAGTGCATAATAGGAATACTGAGGCCCATATGCAAGATCTCTCTTTAACTAGGTTCTTTGTTATTGTCTAGTAGTTTGACTGCAGCTGTCAATAGCTTATAGATCCAAAGACAACTGTTTTTCAGGCAGTCTTTTGAAAAAAGATGAAGCACAAAACTAAGTTTAGTTGATTTATTATTTATTATTTCAGTTCAACTGAATGTATTTCCTGGAATAAATTGGAGACTTCAAAAATACTTTGACATCTTCTCCATTAGCTAATACACAGCATTTGTTGTGTTGTTTTTAAAGATGAAATAGGGAAAAATTTGAAACTGGTGAAAAACTTGGCATTATTTTTAAGCTTTCCAGGACTGGGGGTTATGTGGCCCTCTTGTAAGACAGAGAAGAGGGCCTGCAAGTTCAATCTAGGCTTGTCAGGTCATCACAGACAAGGTACAGGACAGTAGTAGTACCTTTTTTTACAAAAAGCAATTCTTCTGAAATATTTGAATTACCAACATGCTCAAATAGTAATTGGTATGAGAGAGATTTTTAGAGCCTTGCTTTTAACAGTTCTTTATTTCAGTTTCTGTATTTATACATTTGGTTACTGTTACAAGTCTATTTATCCCATCTACAGAGGAACTAAATTCCTTAACACTTACAAAACACTTTGATCTTCAGGTTGTATGAAACAGAAAAATGTTAGTGATATTGCTGCTTTGATAGCCTCGCTGAAAACAGTCCTCTATTGCCATGCAAATAAAACAACACTAGAACCACCTTTTTGGTTCAGAAGATGTGGGTGATTTTGTGCTAACGAGATGTTAAAATATTACTGAATTGACCAGACTGATTAGGCCTGGTCTGTTTTCAAACTCAGATAAGGATGAAATGCTTGTTTATGAAATCCAGGCTGCTATAAGATAGTAGGCCTTTCATAAAAGTAATTTTTCTGTACACTGCACTCTTAATAATTTTATAACTGTATGACAGGGAATTTACAGGTAGGAAGGAAGTGAGATCACTGATTAAAGAGACAAGCAGCTCCCTCTAGGCTGTTAGGAAATAATAACTTCATGTGTTACTTTCTGCTAACCCCAGACGATGGCTCACAGGAGCATTCTTTATTGCTGATTAAGTAGCATTATG
Source organism: Ifrita kowaldi (assembly GCA_013398055.1). Taxonomy (NCBI): domain Eukaryota; kingdom Metazoa; phylum Chordata; class Aves; order Passeriformes; family Cinclosomatidae; genus Ifrita; species Ifrita kowaldi. The sequence goes on along the minus strand of VZRS01003909.1, from coordinate 482,678 downwards.
AAAATACTGACTTGGTTGTGTTAACTAAATGCCTTAATATTTAAAGCTTAAAATGTCAAATAGTTTTAGCAGTCGCCTTTAACATATCTTGCTGGATTGCTGGAATCTCATTCCAGGTTTCCCAGTTGTTTTTATTTGAGGATACTGTAAAAATTCTAGTCTTTCATTTTCAGAGTGAGGTGTAGCCAAAAGCTCTTCTTTAATTATAGCTATTCATGCTGCTATGGTTAAGGGTCTGTCAGCATTTCCATTATAAACCTTTATTTTCAAGGGTTTGTACCATAGCAGTGAAAACTTGCTCTGGGCTAAAACTTGGCATACAAGGATTTGAAAGTGCACTTGTTTTCTTTCTTTCTTTTTTCATAAAAGACATCTGAAAGGAGAACCCCACCTTCACCATTTTTACACTACAGTGTTTTAAAATAACCCTTTACAGCTTTTTCTTGTATTTTTCTTGTCTGCTAGAAAAGTACTGGTAGTTTTGATTGTTGTATTTACCTATGGTTAGACTATTTTAAATAAGGTTTCTTAAATGGCTTTTTTAATTGGTTGTTATCGTTACGATTATTTTGGTATCCATATATTTAAATAGAACTATGTCTTGACAGGAGAACTCATTTTTATCATTTTTTGATGTGTGGTGAGTGGATAATTGGAATCAAGATGCTACTTGCTGGCACCTGAAAGTATTTGATCTTCACAGTAACATTCACAATGAATTGTAAGATTGTGTTTTAATACAGTCTCCTTTTTAAAACCATGTAAAATAAACAGTAAATAATCAAGAAACCCCCCTAAATCAAAATGTGAAGTACTTCCTTCCTATGTTTACTTGGAACATTCAGCTTCTAGCTCAGACATAAGTTTTTTCCTTTATTTTCTTTCCTGTTTTTAAGCAATGGTTTAAAATTCTGATTTTTTTTGTTGTTGTTTTTTCTTTTTCTTTCTTTCTTTTTTTTTTTTTTTAACTGAAAGGTAAATGCAGGATGTTTGCCCATGTGTGCTTTCATTTGTTCCAAATCTCTAGCACTATCTGTCATCTGAGTGCCTCATGGCACAAAAAGAAGCCCCAGGTTAATAAAAATACAGGCATTAAATGGATTTGACAGAACTTGCTGTAAAAATGGATACAAGACTGAGAAATCGGCTGTAGGTACTGGCACTGCAATATGTTGTTCTTAAAAGAAGTGTTTGAAACATGCTAAAATGTCTTGTATTGTAATGGAGTATTGCTTTGACATGAGCTTTCTCTTATTATTGTCATCCTGGCATTTGGGTTTTGTTGAGTGTTAGCACAGAGTTGCAGCACTATAAAATGTGAGTACATGCCCAGGTATAAAATCACTGCTGTGCTCCAAACATCTTTGCCTAGTGTCAGGGAGACTTGGTACTGATTCCCATAGGAGAAATGACAAGTACCACTAACCTGATACCATCATAAATGGTAATTTTACTTTGAAAACAGTTCTTGTGCATTTGTGCCCATTTGTACTTTTTTGCAAATTTTTGAAAATTAGCAAGTGTGTAAATTTTGTAAGCTCTTACAGGAATATTGACCAAGTAAACCTGTTTCTAGGAAAAAGTTACATTAATAATTGGGCCATGGGTAGCAGGAGAACTGGATGTTTCTATCTGTTTGAGTGTGTTTAGCCTTGAGGTTGTGAGAGAAACCACAATAGGAATAGATTATCCAATATATCTTTGCTATGGAAATATACAGTCATTTGTAATTTTTTTTGCGTTACACTTGCCATCAAAACAGCCTGTGGGAAGCTTTTTGGAGACCAACAGAAGCATGTCTCCCCCTCTCTGTTACTGTGTAAGTCAGTAGATAAGCTCAGGAGGAGAACAGAAAGGTCCTTCCTCCTTTTTTTCTTCCCCCTCAGGGGTTATAGTGTTAGTCTTTTTAAAGTCTTTTTTCTGATATTGAGCTTCTGAAAACTGTATTCAGAAGAGTTTGGAAGATCATGAGTCTTCTCTTACCCATCCCATCCTGTGAGGATATTTAGAGCTACCAGCTGTGATGTCCTGATGAGTACAGAAGGCAACTCTGTGACTAAGCTGCTGAACTGAGAGTCCAAAGATGTTAGTTTAGCTCGAAGATCACCCAGGCTTAATGAATGACCACTAAAAGTTGCTGTGAACTTTGTTTATCTGTGTGAAAAAAAGGAAATAGATCCTTCCCTTTTCACTTTACAACAAATATCTTGTGCTTAGGGAGCAAGTATGCCTTGCTATGCTAACTTGACCTATCATTTAAAGTATTGTTATGGTTTCTTTGAAGTTCAAATATTCCATTAACAAAATTGATGTTTAAATGAGTGTAATGAAAATCTAGTTTCTAAGTGCTCTAATGCAGGAGAAGCAAGCACTGCTTTAGAATATAGCAGCATTTTGAGAGGTTTCCTGTGTAGGAATCCTTAAAAATAATCTGTTACCACCTTCTCAGGTAATACAGTGTATGTTCTTAGCTACAATTGTTGCCTTAAGATGTGGCTCTGGTAATTAAAACTGAATTTTCTTTTTTTCTTACTTTGTGGGATTTGAGGTTTTTTTCAGGTTTTTATTGGAGTCTAAAATAATATTTTATATCTTTATCCCTTGTATTCTGACCCTCAGAGTTGACTAGCTAAAACTAATGTGTGTTTTGATTGTTTCTCCTCTGCTCTGAGAGTATTACTGTGCAAAGAAATGAAACGAGACAGCAGCATGCACTGGAAATGTGTACCTAATACTTTGCATATAGAAAGTTCCTGTATATGTCTGTCACTGGTTCAGGTTTGCAAGAATATTCGCTTCCCCTTCTCAGTGTCCATTTTCTTGAATTGGTAGGTGGACATGTAAAAGCTGAACAATTAATTAACATTAATTTCACATTGGTGTTTAAGATGTAATAGCATCTGCCTTAGAAGGAGGGCAACAAGTCTGGGAGGCATGTCCTGTGAGGAGTGGCTGAGGTTTTGGGGCTTGTCTGGTTTGGAGAAAAGGAGGCTGAGGTGTGCCCCCATTGCTCTCTACAGATTCCTGAGAAGGCTAAGTGGAGAGGGAGGTGCTGAGCTCTTCTCCCTGGGCTTCAGTAATAGGACATGTGGGAATGGTTCAAAGCTGCACCAGGGGAGGCTTAGACCGGACATTAGAAAGCATTTCTTTACTGAGTGCATGGTCAAGCACTGGAACACACTTTCTAGAGAAGTGGTTGATACCCCAAGCCTGTCAATGTTTAAGAAGCAATTTTTCAAAGCCGTTAATAATTTGCTTTAGCTCTTGATCAGCTCTGAATTACTTAGGCAGTTGGACTAGATGGTCATTCTAAGTCCCTCCTTACTGCAATATTCTATTCCACTGTTCTATTTTAGAATCACAGAACACACTGAAACATTAAAAGCTATCAAAAAACCTTCTCACTGTTGATGCCCAAAAAAAGTCAGTCTTGGTAGACACCCAAAGCTAAAGAAACTCAAGTCTAGTGCTCAGACATCAATCACAAAGATATACAGTTCAGTCCCCTATGCTACAGATGGAAACACACTTTTTGTGTTCCATTGTATCCGTTTTATCTACCAAAAATTAATCCACATAAGCTTTCTGTAGCCTACCTGACAGCAGTACAAGACTTCTGTTGTGAAAGAGTAAATCCATGAAAAAAAGAGTAAAATCATATCCTGGTGTACTGAGAACCTGCTGCTTGGGTCCCTATAGTTGTTTAGAGAAATATGTGCTCCCTGAAGGACATAAAGCGCAGATTTGTTTTCTGATGGAAGTTTCTCACTTCTGAAACTATTTTCCCTAAATTAACTTTCCTCTCAGTTTTCCTTTTATTCTTCACATGAGGTGTGAGAATGGCTTTTCATATGAAGTGGGTTTTTTTTGTTGTGTATGTTAAACAAAAGAAATATTTTTGCCAATAAAATCATTATATGCAAGTAGCCTTCTAATCTCTTAATTTTGATTGTTTCTTCGTTACCTTACAAGATCTATATTTCTTCTCTCTTTAGGATATCTCATGTCAGATTTAAGGCTTATTTAAAATGAACAGAAAGCTGAAGCAATTTTCTTTATTCCATTTCAGTCTCCTAAGGCCTATTTCCCCCTGGTGAGCTCATAGCAACAGGGGGGTTTAAGGGAATTCAGCTTTCTGCAAATTAATGTCTCACATCATGAAAATTCAGGACCTTTTTTTTTTCTATGTCTTGAAAAAGTAATACAGTGAGTGTGAGTATTATTTCTTGCCAGCGGGTGGAAGATGAATGATTTTGTCACAGTTTTACTGCTTGATGAGCAGTGTCCTGAGGGTCAGGCTTAAGTCTGTGTCACTATGCTGCTCATTACTCTTGAGCTAAATAAGGGCTGATTGGATCTAAATTGCCTAGCACATGGGCTGCAGATGAGCTCAGTGAGTAGGGGATGACCTGCTATTCAGGCTGGGAGTAACCCCGGTGTGCAAATGCTGCATTAGAACACCGTGGGAGAATGAGAGGCTACCGACCGCTGCCAGCAAAAGAAATCGAAATGTAAAAACTCTTTGATGCTGCAATGTTAGAATTTGAAATGTAGGAAGTGACAGGTTGATGGTACTTATCAGCTTTGGCTGGATTAGAGAACAGTGTCATCTTGCTTATATAATGACAGAAGAATGAAGCCCGCTCCCAAGTACTTTGCGGTGTGGAGCTGCTGCTGGCAGAGCCAATGCTGCCTCCTACTGACAGCCTGTGCGGGAGGATGGAGGGAGCGCACGGTGAGCTGGCTCCGGGCCGACAGCTTGGCCGCCCTGGCCTGCCCCAGTGCCCAGCTGTCCCCGGGGTTTCTGGGCTCTTAGCAGAGAATCAGAAACCTGACTGATAAAATAGCAAGTGTACATTTTGGGACAAGAGCAAGCCACTGTCTTGGATGTGTCAAGAATGTTTAGACGAGTCAATTATGTGCACTGATCCACACACTTTTGGCTCTGCTTCACCCAGAATATTTCCCTTTGCACTCTTGTCTCCATTGCTAGCCCCTGTGAAAGGAATTGATCTCTCTGGAGAGGAGAATTAATTTGTGCCTATGTGTTTTAAAGAAAGCTGACCTTTAAAGTGGAGGAAAAAATCTGAACCAACTCCGAGGAGAATCCTTATGCTAACTGAACAGATGAATGTACTTGTCTTAATGGAGGAAAATGAAAAGCAAGGAAAGCACCTGCTGGATGCTGGACACAACATAGATTGAAGCACTTTGTGCAGTTCTGAAAGATTCAGTTCAGTGGTTCAGTAGAACAAGCTTCTGGGTTTTGTTTCCCCCCCACCATCTCTCATACTTTGAAAGCTGGGCAATAGCTACAGTGATGAGAAATAGCCACTTGCTTCATTTTTTCCAAATTTGTTTCAGATTCTGTTACTGACAACTGTAACCTACCAGCATCAACTTCTCTTGCTACTAACTTCTGGGACTGTCTAATCAGCAAAAACAATTTGGTGTGTTCTCTTGAAAGCAGTGACCAAGTGAAGAGAAGGGATGAATCTCAACACATTGTGTTTTCTGTTTACTCTTTAGTGTTTTTCTGTTTTCTGGGTATATACTGTTTGATTCTTCATCCCCTAGGATGCTTTTGCTTATGATTGAATTTCTTCTTGGAAATAAAACAGCTTCTAGTGTACTCATTCCTGGGCATCCTAACCAGAAAAAAAAAATCAGAAAAAAGAAAACAGCAGCCTTGAAAGTACAAACAGTTTTTCTGTAAAATGGTGTGAGTCTATAGGAATGAGAGAGAAAATTTTCATAAAAATCATCACTACTGTAAGGTTTCAGTGTTACTTGTGTAAAATTAGTATTGTCAGTGTTTCATGGCGTTCATTCAAATCACTGAAAACGAAGAACTATTTAGCACAACTAGTTGTACTAGATGAAGAAATGTTAGGGTTTGAGTTTGTATGTAGCCACAAATTAGAGAGTATTTCTGTGTGTTCAAACAGAAAACAAAACCAGAATTTAAAACGAATTTGATATTTTGAAATAAATTACCATCAACAAGAAGAAATAGTGGAGGCCAGGTACTGAAATTAGAAAGGACACATGGAAACATTACATGGAATGCTTGACTTCCAGCCGTATGTCAAAGTATGGGGAGGTGAGAGAAACAGGTGATCTTCACATCTGGCGTTGGTTGAAGTGAGGTAGCTGCCATTGCTGTTACCTCACTTCTGCCCTTGCTTGTAGACTTTGCTGCCTGCTCAGCACAGATTCCTGCAAGGTCCAGTATTGTCCCTGCACTAGCACAGTTGCTGTCTAGTGCAGGGGGAATAGCTGAAATTGTTTGTGAACTGGAATTGCTTGTGAAGTGGATTCCCTTCTATCTTACAAGGAGTGGGAAGTGAACCTGCTACTTATGCTTTCACATCTGTTTACAGGATGTTTATTTCTGTGAGTTTCTAGTAGTGTCTGCAAGAAAATCCAAAATTTGACTGAAATCTATTGGCTAACTTTCAACAGTGAGTTTCTTATGCACACAGCCTGTATTACATTGGGAAGCAGGACCTAATGTGACTGCTTTAGGAAAAACAAACAAACAAACAAAAAAATTAAATATGGTTGTGAGGTGTGTTAATAACACTCCTGCAGGTGAGAAGAGCTGCTTACTCTGTCTTTAGCTGCAGTGTTCTGTATGCAGTTCTGGATATGTCATTTTACAAAATATTTATGAATAAATTGAAAATTGAAGAGAGTCACAGAAGTGAATGACTAAAGTAGGCAGTTTGTATAAGTTTGATGGAAGTGATTTTGGCTAGGAAGAGTTGAGGTGAGACAAGCTAGAAGTTACCCAGTATGTAAAAGGATGTTACAGGTTTTCTGCTGTTCTTCATGCTAGTGAAGACAGAATTGGCTTAATTTTGAACAGAAGTTTAGTGTGGTTATTTAGAGTAGGCTGCAACTGTAGCAGTCTTGTAGACTTCAAGAGAAACTTGTGGAATCAGACTTATTTATTTTCTTTTTTTAGAGCTGGTTATGATTTCCCTATTCTTTTGGGGGAGAAAAATTGAACCTGTTTAGCGCTACTGTATCCTGCTTGTTCTTGGAATTTCTGGGGTGGGAGTGTAAAGATGGCATCTCCTGTATGCACTGGACAGTGGCCCTGCTGAAAAATGTGATGGGTTTTCAGTGGTGTTGTGTTTGTCTTGAAATCTGTCTAGAAAATTACTCTGCAAATGCTTATTTAGACATTGTTACGGGGCCTGTAGATGTGTATTACCATGTTTTATTTGGCTTGGAGCAAGTCCAAGTGTCACTAATTGCCAATGGCTAAATGCTCCAGCTTTCTTTACAGTGGCACTAAAACAGGGACAGGGAAAATCTGTCTAATGGGAAATGAGCTGAAATAGTAGGTCACCATATATATCCTCCCTAAAAACAAACTGGAAAGAGGAGAACATACTCTGCAACATATTCATTGTGCATCATCTCAGGGTCTTTTTGAGGGCCTCTTCCTGACATTTTTTTTGGGAGGAGCAAGTAGAAAAAGGTAAAAGCAGTTTGTGGTTTACTTAGTTGTCTGATAAGCTGAAGGTACTGTCTATTCCCTCCTCTTTTTCACAACCAGAAGGCCCTGTTTATCTCTAATTGGGGTTAATTAAAGCCTTAGGGCAATACTGAGCCCCTGCCAATGGCTGTAAGGGGTACAGACATAATCAAGGCTGCAGCCCCTCACTGTAGGGAAGGGGGAGGTAACCGTGTGCTTGTCGAAGGCTCTGATAATGCAGATGTGCTAATGCTTCTGAAAATACAGGAGTGAACTTATTTTTGGTTAGATAGTTCATTCATTAATTTCTGGCTGTTATCAGAGAGTTGTGTGAAGTGTCTGGTTTAATGTGTGTGCTTGCAAATCCATGTTAAGAGGCGGAAAGCTCCCGGTTCTCTCTGTGGTAACGAAGGGGCTGCACAGGCAGCCAGAGCAGCCATTATGCACTCAGCAGGAGCATCCTGCTGCCAGGGATGTGTCATTCTTTACTGAGGGGCAGGAGAAGGGAAGAACAGGCAAGTGCAGATGTGTTTGCCAGGACAGTGAAGTTTCCTTCTACTGCTTTTTTGCAGTCTTCTTTTCCTTACAAAAAGTCAACCACGAGAATAAAACCGAATATTTTCATTGATATTCTTCTGTTTTCCTGGACAGGAATATATTGATTAGCTATTGGAGATGTACCTTTGGAAATACCTAAGTGAGTGTTCCGCATATCTGACTATTAAAAATATTTTAGAGCTGCTAAAAATTTGATCCCAGGGAATTCCTCTGATTGACACCACACCTATTTATATTTAAGGGTATTCTACAGCAGCTTGAATTGGTGAAGAAAAACTGTGTGTATTTGTCCAGTGTGTTACATTTATGTGGAATTTTGTATTAGGTGCAAAGATGACATCAGAAAGAGTTATGTACTGTGATCATCTCTTAAATAATAATTAACTATAACACAACCATGATCATCCAAACATCACAGGGAGAGTGAATATATTCAGGCAATCAAGGGATTTTACAATGTAATTATTAGGCATTGGGGAGATGTGACCCTGTTTAGGGTAACAGGGAGCTGTGGTTAATTGATGCTAGGATAATCAGATTTTTACTGTTTTATTGTTCTGGGACCCTAGGCTTTCCAAGAATATGTGTGCATGCATGTAGAAGAAAAAGAAACCCCAAGCATATGAAATTTTAAGCCTAAAAGTGTATCTTGAAGTTATGCTTACATTATCTTGTCTTGCTGTACTGAATTACTGCTATGATTATAAGTGTTAAGAAATCATTTATATTGTCTGTAAATCATCCCCATTTTACATCACAGTGAAAATTCAATACTTCTTGATTCTGAGTAGTTTGTAAAGGTATCTATTTTCCTAAGACATGAAAAATGGCTAGCTTTTTCCAAGTCAAACTCAAAAATTGAAGGTGTTTTTTTCTTGCAGCCAGGAAATTTTTGTTGTTTTCTTTCTTGAAAGAAAACCTTTGATATATGTACAGTCTGAATGTTATGGCAGAAAATACAGTGGATGCAGTCCCCCTTGAGCTTCATTGTCTTCTCCAAATTTAGAATGTGAGATGAGGAAATGGCATCAAGTTGCACCAGGGAAGGTTTTGATTGGATATTAGGAAAAAATTCTTCATGGAAAGGGTTGTCAAGCACTGGAACAGGCTGCCCAGGAGGTATTAGAAAAAGGAGATGTGGCACTTTGGGACATGGTTTAGTGGTGGACTTGGCAGTGCTGGGTTTGTGTTTGGACTTGATCATCTTCAAAGGCTTTTCAACCTAAAGGATTCTATGAGGATGTAAAGCAGAATTTCATTTCATTAAAGTTCATTATGGAAGGGTTTCCACTGCAGTGCTGTGATACTGAACCTCTGGAATTTCTAATACCTCAGCCTGCCCTCTGGAAGATTTGAAGATTAAGTGTAGCATTGCTACTGTCTCTTACTAAAAGTTTGTCTCTTGCTCTTTTTTCTTTCCTGTTCTCCCTCTTTTTCCTGCTCTTTCTTGAAAGAGAGTAATTTCTGAAAACTCTTTAGCAATCCTATCTCCATGTAAATTAATACTGTAAATTGTGCTGCTAGTGAGGGTGGAGGGGAGTAGTAAGAGTGGGTGGGGGGAGAGAAGAATTAAAATCATTCCAATAAATGGTTTAATTTATGCCTCAGCAGTTAAGCATGCTCCTGGTTAACAGAAATACCCTTCAGCTACACAGGATTTGGGAGGGTTGGAGGGCACTCATTTGCACATAAATAGCCATTAACTGATAAATTCCCAGAGGTCTCCTGTTGCATGCTAGTGGTTCTGACCTACTTAGCTAGCTTAAATTTGTTTTACAGAATTATTATAATTCCATCCTTGGTACTTAAACTTTGTGATTAATGCATGCCTCACAATACAATTAAAGTATAATTACACAGTTTTACAGTTTGCTATCATGGTGTTATTATTATTACAAAGAGCTGGATTTTGCAAATATTAGAAGAATTAGGGTTCTGATACCCATCACTTTGCTGTTATTAAGTGATTATGTTAAATGGGACCCCTTTATGTCTGAAGAATGAAGTGGAGAGAGGGGAATCATTAACTAGCACATCAGATGGTTTCTAAGTGATTGAGGAAGAGATGTGTGGTGAGTTTTTTACACATCTGTACATGATAGGTGCAAATACCTTTTGTTCATCTTTGCCAGCTGCCTATGACATGCTCTGGCACATCTGTGCTGTAGTGCTTGAAAAAGTTTCATCCTAAACATCTCCTCTCTGTAATCAGTCATTTGCATATGTTAAAACCTTGATTTTATTGTACTTCATTGAAACTTTTTATTACATGGACTTTTTTTAATACTCTTATAAAAACATGAGCAGCCAGATGTGCCTGCAAAGATGACACAGACCTTCCTCTTGTGCTCTGTAAACTCGGAGCAGTTCTCTGTGAGGGATCTTCCTGACTTCTCAGTTTGTGCATGAATATACTGCATGTTTATACTGGCTGCAGATAACACTAAGTCACAAACACTGCTATTTTTACCTTAACTGTAAGGGTTACCTGGCCCTCCCTATTTTGCAGACCAAACTTAGTTCTCTGGCTACTACTTATTCCTCAAGGAATAATCCAAGAATCAGTAATGTTACTTGTATATGACCTAAAAAAAATTGCTGCTGTGGTGCATAATTCTTATTACATCCTTTTTCTTTCTTTTTCCAATGTAGCTGTATCAGAAAACTTTACATTAATGATTAATATAATTAGCAACTAAAAGGACTGAAAAATATTTTTAGTAATATTTTCCTTATTCCAGTGTAAGTAACAAATCTAATTTTACATTATCTGTGAATATGTGCTGTATTGCAGAGTTCACTAGTGGGAAATAGATCAGTTGATGCATTTTCTGAATTACACTTTCTGTTCTTCTAAAGCTCTAAGGTTATACTATAATATTTTTTATCTATAATTACAACTGGAGTGAAAACTCCAAATGTGGTGCAGAAATCGAATGTTGCACCCTCTGGTCTTATTTGATCCAGTGCCTTGGTTTTCATTTTTGCCTAGTTTAAAATGACTTGTTGCTTATGTGGTTTTCTGGTTCTCCTAAGTTGTGCTATTCATTTCTTCAACAATGAAAATATTTCTTCTTTTTAATTCCAGAGAACAGAAAGAGTAAAAGGCAAATAGAAATCTTTTTCTTAGAATTACTCCTTTAGCATCTGTATTTTTTGTCTGTATTTTTATGCTGCTACAATGATATAATCTCTACTTTTGCTGTTATCATTTGAGCTCAGAAAACATTGGTCATTATTACTGATGCATGGAAGCATTCAAACAGGTAGCCAGTAATTATGCTTGGAAGAATGTACTATATTTCAAGGCTTCCTACTTAAATATTCGGGAATTGGTTTATTTCTAGTCTTTAAAAAAATACTGCATCAAAGTGATTTAAATCATTTTCATGTGGCACTGCAAAAATGCAAAAGCACATTACCAGAGAAGGAAATGGTCAGCAATAAGAGCTGTTTCGCAAAGTTGGCTTGCAACAGCTACCACACTATGTGAGGAAAACAGTTACCCTGTGATAATAAGACTAATGAATTCAGAAATCCATTGATTGAACTGGCTCTGGGTAGATTATGTGCAGGCTTGCTTCAAGGAGAGGAATTTATGAAATGTTTGCCGCATCCAGCAAGCACTGCTGCTATAATACAGCTGCCTCCTCAGTGGTTTGCTTTGATCCTGTGGAATGAAAGGACAGGAGGATCAGCTCAGGTCTAAATGAGATTACAGCTGGTTCGGCAGCTTATCTGGTCTAATGCCAACTAGTGTGGCTTTGCACGTCCTAAGGGGTTTACAACAGAAACTGTTTATTGAGTATCATCGGTTTACTCAACACAAGCAGGCTAATCCTTCCCAGCCTCAGCATGTTGTAGGATTGTGTATGAGCCAAACCAAAAGCTGGTGCAGCCAGGGCCTCCAGAGCCCTTTGTCTCGCTTCATATTGATTTTTTTTACCTGTGTTAAAGACAGTAAAAAATAAAACCAATAACCGGCCCTATTGTGAGCAAAAGGTTAATCTGACCTAAAAATCTTACAAAAGCATCTTTTAACCCTGGAAGGGATGGTAGCCTTTCTCTGACTTTTCGCTCAAGGGATTTTCTAGTTTAGGGTTTTGAAGAGCAAAATAGGAAAAACAGCTTCAACATTTAACTCTGTGTGTCTTGAAGCTGTCTCTGAATTCTTTCAGCTGCTGCATAGAAAACTTTATAAACAGTTACTTGTGACATTATTAACAATCTGTTGTCTTATCTGTGGTAGGTGATGCTGCATGGCAAGGACACAGCTTGCTGAACATAGGCAGGGTAGTAGGAACTGGTAGGTGTCCCAGGGCTCATGCTGCTTTCCACTATAGGGGTTTTTATGTAAAAAACATCAGAAAATGCCTTTATCAGCTACTTTCTCAATGAAAAAACAAATATTGCAAACTAGGCAAGTGCATCTTACGAAAAGTAATAAGCACATAAAATCAGAATATTTTAAAAAATTATGTGCTGCAAGTTTTTAAGCAACATCTCTTTCTGTTTTGATATGAAGTACAATGCAATATTTCATACAATCATATTTTATTGAGCATATTTTCTATCTGAGGTGAGTCTTTCTTGGAAGGCATTACAATGTGTGTCAGATTATTATAAATCAAATGTTTTTTATAGTATAGAAAAATATTAGATCAAACTTTAGGAAGCCTTGCAGAGTAGTAGCAATACATTTACACTGAAAAGAAATACGATAAGTTATCAAATCTACATTGTTGGAATTATTATTAAATACATTTTTGTATATTGTGCATATTATTGGGAGTAATTAAATTGGTTTTGCCATGAGAGGGGAAGAGAATTTGTTGGGACACCTATCTGTCATCAACTGCATGTGACAGACTTTAACTGGAAACTGTTTGAAGGCTGTTGATTGCTATGTAAAAGAAAAGATGACAGTAACTTGAGGAATTATGAATGGCTGTTTTCTGTTTACTTCACCTAATTGGAATGAATGTCTATTTAAGCTATATGTAAGCAAAGATGTTACCATGGACACCATGGAAGCATTAGGAGTGTTTTGTGGAGAAATTGCAAAAAATGTGTAAGATAAATGTGAACTTTACTAGTACTTAAGCCTAATGGACAAGATGTGTACAAGTTTAAAATGTAGTAATTGTTCATTTACTTGTATTCTATCAAATCTGATCTTAAAGCAATAGGTTGCTCTCATGTAGTATTGCACTTTAGCATGTTTGAAGATAAAAACTATTGTCGATGATTGCTTAAAGTCTGTTTGTTCAATCATCTGAACAGTGCAAATCAAAGCATTTTGTCAGACTGTGAGAAGTTTTGCCTGGATAATGCTTCCCACACACGCAGGTCGCCAGATAAATTGTGTGCAGTTTTACGGCATAGCTGGTGCTGGAAGTTAAATGGATGCCCAGTGGTAGAACTTGTAAAACATTTTCCTGTTAACACTACCAGGCAGAATTGACATTGTTGATGGTACCTTTGATCTAATAAACTACCAGTTCTAACAGTGATTTTTACTGTGTTTCAGACGGGATGATGATATAAGTTTAGCAAGCCTGCCATTCTTCCTGGATGACAGAAGATTAGCTCTACTGTCTGTATTACCCTGTGTTGGGAACAATGTTAGTAGGGGATGTTTTGTACCCAAAGTAATCACTTCCACTAAAAAGATATATTACACGAACAGCATCCTTTCCTGCAACAGATACTCCATAAAGAACAAAACTGATTTTGCAGGAAGGAAATGAAATACTTTGTTTTGGAATTTGGAAACAAGTTAGTTCATTATCTTGAGTACAAGTTTGCCTGCCTTCCAAAGTCTCTTTTCTCTTTTGAGAGGAAGATTTTCCTTAACCACTTATAGTATATGACTCCCAGCAGCTTCCTAGAGGGTATCCATATGCATATAGGTTTTGGTTTTCTGCAAAGACAGCTTGAGGAGCTGGAGCAAGAGAGTTTCATTTTAGAAAAGAAAAAGTTTATTTGGACTACAGTTCCTCTCTCTGTTACAGTCTTGTTTTAAATTAGGAGTATTTTTGAAGTATTTTTCAGGTTTCCTGCCTGAAAACTGAGTTGCATGATAATAACAACAGTGTTACAGGTGCAATGGTAAGACAGGTCTGTTACTGGAAATTACTTCAGAATGTCTGAAGAGATAACTGTGGGTAGTAGTACTTCTGGTTTGTTTTCAGTATTTGGAGTTTAGTATTTAATATTTTGATACTCTCCTGAGGACTTTGTGAAGTTATCCTCAGAGTCCATTTCACATCTCATGCTCCCATCAGAAAATTTTAACTGAGGTGGCACCCACTCAGCATTTGAATTTCTGCAGCCAGAATAACAATTTTATCAGTGTGTCTCTGCTGCTTGCTACTTGAGGCTGGGTGAGGACAGGCTCGATGAGAGAAACTGCATTTCTAAAGCTGTGCTAGATAGTGGAAGATATTTGAGATGTGGTGAAGTTGACCATAGTGAATGTTTCATGCAATTTGTTAAACTTTGAATTTTATTTTTTAGAATTTTTTTTATAGCATGGCTAAGAAGAATTTTAATGTACTTTGCGTAGCCATAAATTTGCCGTCACATTTCTTAGATTGTAAGCTCTTCCAAAGTGACCTGTATTCTTTTGATATATTTTAATGAAACACTGTAAGCTTAAAGAGAGATCCACTTTAGTACAGTATGTGGGTATCTCTTCCCCAGTGTGGGGAGGCCACTGGCACTGGGAGTCTGATTAACTACTGGGGTCTGAATTGTGAGAAATTATCTGTTTAAGGTCAGCCTTTAAGCTTTAATTTTTATTTCAGCCATCTGTACTGTGTAAGAAATTACTTTAAAAGTGTAAACAATAGTTTACAAAAGAGATTAACCTCTCCCATCATTATAATTTTCTGTCGGCTGCTGTTTTCCTGATCTCAGAGTCCCACGGAAGAGCTAAAAGTAGGATTTTGGAAATTACTATATCTAAAACTGGATTTCAGTGCTGGCCTTTCAGAACCATTACTTGGCATTCCAGTCACACTACATAGTTATTATTTCTCATGAAATTTTTTTTGAGAAAAAAGACAGTAAGGAATTGGTAAAAAAGACTTAGCTTGTAAAAATTCAGAAAATTTATTGTTTCTGAGTCTGGGCTATTGTGTAGCTATAGACAGCTACATTTCATTGCCCTCCTGGTGTTCTACAAGAATATGGTTCAAATAAATTATGTTGTATAAGTAAGCAGCATATTGGGTTCCCAGTAAAAGAAAAACATTGAAATACCGATTTAAGTTGAGCAGAGGATGAACGAGATGATTAGGGGTCAGGAGCAAATGCTCCTACAAGGAGAGACACAAAAAGCTGAGTTTTTCATCCTTAGGAAAAGAGGTTTGGATGGGAGGTGGTGGATGGAAGGTATTTTATTGATTTGTAAAGCAGTCTTATTGGGGGGGAGGTTATAGATAAGATGGACTCAGAGTCATCACAAATGTGTATGGTTGTAGGAATCAATGGACTGAGATTGTGAGGAAGGAAGCTTTTATTAGAAATAAGGATGAAATTTTCACAAGATAAATATTGGAACAAATTTCTAAGACAGGTTGTAGAATTTCCCACCGAGGGTTGTACCTCCAGGGGTCCCTTCCAATTTAGGTTTTTTCCTGTGACTTTAACTTTTAATCAAAAATGCACGAAACGAAACCAACACTTCCCCCCACCTGCAAAAATAAAAAAAAAGCAAACAAGTGCAAACAACTGACAAAAGACAAATGGAAATCCTGTTTAACACATAATGCCTAGAGTATGATGAATTTTAGAAGTTCTGCACAAACAGAAGAGTTTTATGAAAGATACCTATTTGCAATCTGCAGTTTGTCTGTTTATTAAGTAACATGACTTTTAAAAGCACTTGTTTTTCACTTCAGCATTTCAATTTCTCAGATAATCTGGCATTCTGATTCTCACTATAAATTATATTCACATATGAGTCATTTTATAATGATGTGGAAGGTTTCCATATACCTCCATCAGGGATTTCAGCAAGAAATGTGCCCTTGCCACCAAAAATCCTGATGGCATCCTGTGCTGCAGTAGGCAGAGCTGGTTCAGGGTGGGAATCCTTCCCCTCTGTTTATTGTGAGGCCGCAGCTGGGAATGCTGTGTCCAGTTCTGGGCTACTCAGTACAAGAGAGACATGGACATATTGGAGAGGGTCCAGTGAAGGGCTACAAAGATGATTTTGGGACTGGAGCATCTCTTTTGTGAGGAAAGGCTGAGAGAGCCAGGACTGTTCAGCCTGGACTGGAGAAGGGGGATTTTATCAATAAATAGAACTATCTGAGAAGGAGGGAGTTTGAAGAGGACAGAGCCAGGCTGTTATTGGTGCCCAGTGACAAGACCAGAGGCACAGGTGAGTCCCTCTGAACATCAGCAAACACTTTTCTTTTCACTGTGAGGGTGACTGAGCACTGGTACAGGTTGCCTAGGGACATTGTGGAGTCTTCATACTTGGAACTATTCAAAAGTCTTCTGAACGTGGTCACAGGCAGTCAGCTTTTGCAAGCAAGGAGTTCACTCAGAAAGTCTTGAAGGGGTTGAGTGAATTTTTCTTTTGATTATTTTGAAGGAAGATACTCTTTAACAGGGAGCAAATGGTGTTAAACTTATTAGCTGTGACCCTCAAGTCTTTGGTTGTAACTGTTCTGCTCTGGTGGCAAGAAGGAAGAATCATGGTACCAGCAGTGATTTTCATCTAAATACCTAACAACTAATACCGTCTGTTCCCTATGTGGCAGATATTAGCATTTATGTTCCTAATAAAGTCTGAACTTGAATAAATATAACCCAAAGTGACCTGGACTCCCTGTTCTTTCAATATAAAATGGTTTGGAAACAAAATAAAATCTCCTGTTAAAAAAAAAGTGCTTATGTCCCTTGTAACTTAAAGGTACAGAAATGTAATTACAATTTCTCAGTTCTCTAAGAAATATTTTATAAAAAAGATGATCAGTGTTTTTTTAGACAAACAAATTAACAAAAACTTCAAAACCAAAGGCCGAAGTGTCTCATGGGCAGGGCAGAACACAGAACTTCCAATGATTTGTGTAAGCCTCCTCCTTCCCATCAGTGGTGAATGAGTATGTTTTATGTTTTCCTTTTAAACTCTTATTTTGTGAGGTGACACAGAATTCATTGGGGAATTTTGTCTTAATTTGATCAAAACTAATTGTAATATTGCAAAATATTTCTTTTCAAAATAAGGCTTTTAAAAATTGAAATGCAGCTATTTTAAGTTCTGTCAAATGGCAATGACTTATAAATATTGAAGTTGGTTTAGGTGGGGATTTTTGCATACATGTGAACTAAAAATGGGGAATACAACAGCCTAGGATAGTATCAATTTCAATGCAGCTTTTTAACTTTTTTTCTTTATTTTCTCTTTGTTCTTTGAGTGGATTAAAAAATTCTGAATCTGACCTATACTGAAAGTCTGCTTAGGGAAACTAGTTGTCTTTTTATCTCTTTACTTTTTCTGTTGTTTCCTCAAAAGAACTGAGCAGGGACCTGTTCAAAGCAACAAGATGACTCCCAGTGCCTTGAATAGTGCAGAATCTATGCAGAATCTAGGAGAGACTGCTTGGCCGAGATCTGTGAATGGCTGAGCCCTTATGCCATGAGATGAGATGAGTACCTGGACACTCTCTCTCCTAGGACTTCAGATTTTGGGACAGCAAAGGGTCACTTTGTGGGTTTGTGTCTTCCAGTTTGTATTTTGCATTACAGACACAAAGAAAACTGCAATCTTAGCATATACCTACATAGTACAGGGGAGAAGCTAACTTGGCTGAACACCAATGAAGGTAATGAAGGAAAATTGCAGTTGGGCTCAAATCAGCTGTCTGTTTTTCCCAACAGTATTCCACAAACTGAAGTTTGAACTAGTTGCACTGAATTAACACAGGTTGTGTTGTCTTTGCTGCTCTTGCAACCTTATCTTTTCTAAATGTGATTAGGAAAAGAAAACAGCTGTCTAACACAAATTTGCTAGGATGGCTACGGGAGATGTAATATTCCCCCACAGCAGACCTAGACAAAAAAGCAAGCTTGAGCTCTGTTGCTTGCATTTAAATTAAAGTCATAACAACTTGTCTTTTCAGTGATGCAGTTAAACCCACTGAGAAGGGTTAAGGAGAAAGTGCTAAGTAATATTCTGCAGCTTTGAATGTTTGGCTTTTCTGTGCCTTTATGTTTTAGGGTTGTGTGTCTGTTCTTGTTAATATCTTTACTTTGTCTTTGAGAATAGTAAGGATGTTGGGGATTTCTTGTTCTCCCCATGTGTTTTAAAAGTATTACTGAGCGCACACAACATGCTGTCACAGTGAACGCAGGGTTCTCTATTACTGTGCTTAGCTATAGAGAGGATTATATTAAACTCTGTAACCTTGCTGCAGCACCTTTGTACATTGCTGCTATATTGATAATCTTCACATGATTCAGTTGCAGTTGAAAATATCTTATTCACAGCATTAACACTTTCAATCCCAGTGAAGATTAGAATCTTTGATAGCAGGAGATGAGCCCCTCGATGTGCAGATAATTTTTCTAATTTTTTAAAATTTATTTATTAGAGTGGTCTTGCAATGGTTGCCTTGGACATTTCTTCACTTAGACATGTACAGGGAATACTCATCAAGCCTAGCCATTTAAAAATGGGTAAAACAATTTATTGATGAATGAATTAGTGGTTAACTATGGGGCTATTATGCTGTTTGATTGTTTACGAAATAGTGAATGCTTTTGGAAAATATTTGTGTTCTAAAATAAATACACAAGACCATTTTGGAGTAATTAAGAAAAGCATTTCCTAGTGTTCCCCATCTACTAATTATCTATGAATCAGTGGATTGAAGGAGCAATGTAAGATGTGTTGACATTTTCTATCTGTCATTAATG
The DNA here is from genome assembly GCA_013398055.1 of Ifrita kowaldi. NCBI lineage: Eukaryota > Metazoa > Chordata > Aves > Passeriformes > Cinclosomatidae > Ifrita > Ifrita kowaldi. The sequence continues at coordinate 463,696 of VZRS01003909.1, read as the reverse complement.
CAGACCTAGTAATGAACAGCTTTCCTCTGAAATCTGATGTTAAATGCGTAGAAAAATCATTGGAACTTATTGCCCTGTCTTCAATATTGCACATTATAAAATCAGAATTTTGGTAAAGGGAATCCAGTCACTAGAAAAGAATTCCAAGTTTGATTTCCTTTTCTTTGTCCATGATTATATTATATGCCAGTTCTTTTCCAAATCCTTGCTGTTCCTTGTAATTTAGTAGGAATTGTTTCAGGTAGACTGCTGACCCATTTCTCCATATATGTCAGACTTCCATCAGGCAATCAGTGGAAAGTTCTTGCAAGTGTTTTTATGGGACTATTCATTTGGATCTCATGATTATACCATCTGTTTGGCCTGCATCGTTGCGAGTCTCACAGAATCTGCATGAGAGTCAGAAGGACAGGATGTTCATAGCATGTTCCAGGTGTAAGTGCATGGGGTAAAGGTCACTGCAGGAAGAATGTGCAACAAGAATTGGTGTAGTATAGTAAGAAGAACTGGCTCTGCTTGACACTTCATTTGTGTGTTTTATTTTTTTTTCTTTTTTAGTTAAATTCTACAGCATTTGCTGTGTGCCCATTTTCCTCTTTAAAGGATATCCACATTTCTTCCTGCAATTTCATGAGTTTTAAAACACCCTCTTTTTTTATTCTTTTGTCTCTACCAAGTCTGTGGGTGGTATCTTGGGAACTTTTACTACTCTTCAGTGAAGGGCAGGAATATTCAGGCTAGTACCACTTTGGCCTTTGTGCAACTTCTGCTGTCCAGTAGAAAAAAAGTAAAGGAGTATATGTGAATTACACCTAGATTTTGAGTTGTTTTCACACCAATGTGCTGTTTCCTTCTAAAAGTCCAGAAAGTGAATTCCCAGAGAATATTTAAAGTTTCAAGGGTTAGCTGTGTTCAGAAGTGCTGCAGCTTGACAAACTAACATACCTTACTCTGAATGCTTGGTTTGAAAACTTTGAAGAGGATTAGGTCATGGCTGCTTTTGCGAGTTTTAGTGATTCCTTGATGGGGAAAACCGTTCAATCAGTGAGAACTTTGCTGGTTATATATCATAGCACATTATTGTTTCCATATTGCTGTGGAAAAAATGGCTGTCTTAAAAGCCTGAGACTTTCAGGTTTTTTCTGTGGTACGTACTGTTTGCTCTGTTACATTCAAATCTAAATAATTTAGTGAAGAACGTAAATCTAGCAAATTCCTCTGTATTAGTTTCAGACAAAGAGCCCTATTTCTTGAATTGTATTTCTCTAAAGAACTAGCAGTTAAGCTGTGTATTAAAAAATTTAGGGACTTGGACTTATAATTGAGTAGTGTATGTTTGCCATTTTTGCGTATTATGGACTCGGTTGCAATGGTCCTTTGCAGGGGGGGTTTGTTTGCTTTGTTTTGTTTTTAATATAACCTTAAAGTTGGAAAGCTGTATGTACTAGTTTTATTTACTTTTAATTTTATGTCAAAATGTAATGTAATCAATTACTTCCAGTTGTGCACTTGATAGACTGATTTGCAAAAGATGCATGAAACAAACAAAAAACATTAAACAAAAACAGTAAAAAAAATTGCTTATGGGAATATTAAAAAATCATAAGCACTAGATTCCCTATCTGTTGGTAGTGTAATTCTTTAATTACTACATCTTGTATCGTCTGTTTTAACACTCTCTCAGGTAATGTGGAGAAAATACTACTGCCATACTTCACTATAATGTTGAAAGGGACCTGACACATTTTCTCTTCTCTTCCCTGTGTTTTAGTGAATATTTCAAGTAATGTCTGAGAAATTAAATTTGGCCCTAGTCTTCAAATCACTAGAAGGAAAAAAGTAGTGGTTAAAAGTGGTTAACTTCTTAAAATGTTTATATCTTCAAAGAGCTTTATGTAGTTTCCTGAATATGTTTAGTTATGAGTAAGGATCCTTTTATTTAAGGTATTTTCTGTTGGTATTATTTAACTTGGGAAGGTGACCCTGAGCTAAATTGCAGTGTGTAATTTGAATGCCCATGGGCTGCCCTTCATTGGTTTGATTGGGAGAGATTATCTGGATTTCTAATATACTTTAATTACTCTGTTTATATAAATTGTCACATTAGAATCTTCTTAACTGTTGAGTCTGTTCTGTCAATGATTCACTAACAATAGGAATATCCTAGGCTCTTCCACTGAGATTTGAAGATTTATGCCACCAATGAAAGAACTGGAATGGCTCTATTTAAACCTACTGTATCTTCAGTAGGAAAGAGTATGTGATCTGCTTCTACCCAAACGGTGATTGATGTGCGATAAATTGAAAGGATCTGTAGCCTTTTTTATATGTTTTAAGATGTTTGGGGGTGATGTATTCCTGATGTGCATGTGGAAAAAAACCAAACAAACACAGTCTGGGTAGGATTTTTGGGTGGAGGAAGGTAGAGTATCTTTTAGCAATGGTTAGCTAAGGTTTTACAGAGCAGCTGTTGTAACTGAAATCACAGAATGGGTCAGGTTGGAAGGGACCACAGTGGGATCATCTGGTCCAACCTCCCTGCTCAAGCAGGATCATTGTAGAGCCTGTGGCACAGGACTGTGTGCAGGCAGTTCTTGAATATCTCCAGTGAAGGAGACTCCACAACCTCTCTGGGCAACCTGATCCAGTGCTCGGTCACTTGTACAATAAGGAAGTTCTTCCTTATGTTCAGGTGGAACTTCCTGTGCATCAGTTTCTTTCTACAGTGTTGTGGTGATGTTGGCTTCTTTTGACCTTTTATTCCTGTGTATCTCTCTGCCTGACAGCTCTGTTCAGATGAGCTTAAAGGTTATCAGCACTTGGAAGAATCCTGCTCTCAAATGGTGTAGGGGTCTTCCAAGATATAATGGTCTGATGACCTACAGTAACAGGTCCAGCTCACCAGCAGCTCGTTTGACACATGCAGCATATGTGTCTTGTACAACAAACCGCTCTTGCCTCCTCTCTGGGATTTTGTCTCCTGTTAACCTACAGAAAACATAAAGGATTGAATCCAGCATGTGTCTGGTGGGCCCAGAGATACCTGATTTAGTGTCATGAAAACAGAAATCTGTGTGTTTGGAACCACTTGTAGAGCTCCACTGCTGAAGATGTGTGCTTAAGTGTCTTGGGGTTTTGTTTTGGTTTGTTGTTTGTTTGTCATTTAAATCACAAGCAGCAGCTGGAATAATTAAATATCTGCTCCCTAGTGGTTAGTATGTAATATTGGGAGAGAAGAGTGTCATGGGCTCCATTCCTTGTTCTGGGATTTCATGTTTACATCCGGTAGCTGACTTAATGTAGAACCCACAATCAAGAGCAGAGCCTGAGCCCCAAAATAGTATCAAAAGTGGACCCAGGTGCCCTTCACCCTAGAGCTGTGATTCATTGGTTGTTACATTAAAAACAGTGAAATCTGTGTTTGAAAATGCAAGTAGCTACTGCTGCACCTTATGCAACCTGCATTTTTTTGGTGTGGATTAGTCATGTTCAAATTTCTGGGCCCCAGTAGACAGAGACTGTGAGTCGGATGCTCAGCTCAAGGCTTTTGTGTAGATCAGTTGCAGGCACCTAAGGAACTTTCTGGTCGAAAGAAGGTGATCTGACTAAGTGAGCAGTTTGGGAATTATTATTCAGGAATCTGATACCTGTTTGTGCCCTGCTTCTTAACCATTACATCCTTGTATCTCTTTGGATCTCATCCAACATCTGAGACACATCACTTTCTGTATGCTTCATGTTGTTGTGCCTGATGAAGACGTTGTAACGCTGATGTTGATGGTGTTGTACAAGTCTGCTATAAAGAACTTAAGCACCATGGGTGAATTTAAGCATTTGATAAAAGTCCTGCATATTAGAGTTCTGAGAAACATCCCTCTTCCCTTTTTAGCCCTTCTTACCCCATTGCACAAGTCAGTACTCATCATACACGTTCATAACCAGGCATGTTATTTGGACATCCTTTTTTGAGTAAACATTTAAACATATGGTTTATTGAAGCAAATTAAAATGAAGAGAGAACACTAAAACATAATTTAATAAATACTGAACTGATAGGGGCGTGTTGATGTCTGATAATATTGTGTCATGATTTTTCCAGTTCTGCATATACACTGCTGTACAGCAGTACAGCTCTGTGGTGGTGGTGGTGCTATTATTATGGCATACACAGTGCTGACACTTACATTATAAACTGTGGGATCTTTTTCCAAATGTTTCTTTTAATGGATGGGAAAATTTATTTTTGGGCTTCATTTTCTCATCTTGCTTAGCTTTTTGAAATGTAGTCTTTTATTCCACAAAGATGGGTGAAAATTCTGTACACTTTGAGAGTTCCTACTGCAGTCATACCAGTCTCAATATACTGGGTGCTATATAAAGGGTTTATAAAAAAGAAATTGTATCCCAGAGAGCTTAGAAACAGATTTAAAAGAAGGCTTGGATGTTTGAATCAGACTTGGGTAGAATTTAGTCACCTTCCTTCATTCATGTCTCACTGAAACAGACTGAATGTGGAAGTGTCTGACAGTGTGTAGGTGACTTCATTTTAAGCACCTAACTTTCCTAGGTACCAAAACGTGTGCCCAGAGACATTAAGGCTGTTTTCGTAGGCCTTAGCTGTTTAGCATCCAGCTTAGGCACTTTGAGGCCATAAAGTAGATGTCCTAGCACTTAAAATTCTTGTAAGCATGCTATCAGTGCCCTTACTAAACACACTGATAACCAGGAGTTCAGTGCAGAGCTCTGCCACTCGGCACACCTGCATTCATAGCTGGGGCCAAGAGAAAGGAGGTTCACCTTTTCACACATTAGGTCAGATGGTCACAATCCTTCACCAGTGACCAGAAAGCCAAAAGCCTTTACCATGAGATGTCTGAAACCCACATCTGTGGCTTGCCACCACTCTCTCTACACTGCACCACCATGCAGCTAGTATGCCATTTCTGTGAATCCAGATCCGTTTCTTTTGCATGAATCTGCATTTGTAAGAGAGGTAGGATCATTTATTACTTGTATCTTGGCACAGTGCTATGATACTGCATTGAAAGCAGACTTGAACCTGTATGCAGCCATTTTGGTTTTGCCTTTGTGAGTGTCAGTACTATAGTTCAGACTGAAACTAGCTTTTCTTTTTTAATGTTTTAAAAAATCCTGTATAAAAGTATTTAACTCAGTCTAAAAATGTGTTTTCCTTCACACTTTGAATATTTTGTGATATTGTAAGTGGTTATAATTCAGACATGTTACATGTATTTAGTGTTAACTGCATGTTTGAAGCACAGACAAAAATTAAATAAATGCCTAGGAACAAATTACTAAGTTGAAGTTGAACAGTGAGTTTGTCAACATGGGAGTTGGTATCCATAGGGATCAATGAAATAAGTGCTATAGTTGCAATTTGCTATAACAAATAATTAAATGACATAATAGTCAACTAGTTGACTACTCATATTGGATTTTCAAAGGAATATGGAGGGTACACAAGGACTTTTTTCAGCTTAATCTTGGATAGACTTAGTTACTGGAAATGCGTGTGGCTTCTGCTGAAACCTTGCTTGCAGTTCAACGTAAATAGCAGTTCTGGTGGTGTGACAGGAAGAACACAGTAGAGGTATTAAAGAAGTATTGGTGTTTCATGGCATTTGAAGAAAGTGAAATTAAATGAGTAGTTTTCAAGTAATTCTGCAATGCTGTTTGCAAAATATTGTTTGGTCACTAAAAGCTGAGTCTTTGTTTGTCAGAACTGGATGTTTCATGTCTTGAAACACCTTGGAATCCTGGTGTCTGTGTCTGGTGAGAGGGGCAGGCTGGGCTTTGCTAAAGGTGAGGCAGTGCCCTGCTCCACCCCCAGCCCCCTCCCAAGCCCTGGTTGAGCTGCCAATCACGGCATCATCTGGGGACCTGAGCAGAGGATCAATATGGACCCGTTGGAGCAAGGGCAGAGGAGGCTAGGAAGTTCACAAGAGGACTGGAGCACCGCCCCTATGAAGACAGGCTGAGCAAGTTGGGGCTGTTCAGCCTGGGGAAGGGAAGGCTGCATGGAGACCTCAGGCAACCTTCCAGTATCTGAAGGGGCCTACTGGGAAGCCCGAGAGGGTCTCTGCATCAGGAACTGTAGTGATAGGACAAGGAGTAATGGGTACAAACTGAAAGAGGGGAAATTTAGGTTACACATTAGGGAGAAATTCTTTACTGTGAGGGTGGTGAGATACTGGCAAAAGTTGCCCAGAAGAGTTGTGGATGCCCCACAAGTATTCAAGGCCGGGTTGGATGGGGCTTTGAGCAACCTGGTCTAGTGGGAGATATTCCTGTCCATGGTAGGGGTGTCGGAAATAGGTCATCTTTAATGTCCCTGCCAACCAAAACGATTCCGTGATTCTATAAACTGTGTTGATAATCTTAATGATATAAAAAGGGAGAATGTTTGGAAGGGAAATCTCCAAATTTAAGTATTGTGCAAGTTCCATTGATTTGCAAAGGGCACAAAGCACTTGTTACATCTCTTTGAATCTGATTGTGATGGTGCTTTGCGTCCTTTCACTTTGCCTGAGTTTTTCTGGAAATAACTGATGATTGTAGTTGAAATTCTATGCATCAAAACCATTTACCATTTTAGAAATATTCATATATCTCTTCCCAATCTCCCTAGTTTTATCCAAGTGTGTTGGTCCTTCAGGTGGTGGGTTTTAATTATTTATTTGTTTCAACATCAAAAGGTCATTCAGGTCGTTTAAAAAGACTTTCTTGAGCTTAATCTTGGCTGTACTGAGCAGCTGAGATTTGTAGGTGCTGTGGCTGGCCTGCCTTAGACTGAGAGTCAAGGAGCTGGGAATACTGTCTGTGAAGAAACCAGTATCTGTATTCATAGCCTGTGAGACCCTGAGGGTGGTAGCCCCTGGCAATACTGGTAGGAGAGAGGTCTTCTCTCATGTTGGGGAGTTCTGAACCCTTGTAGATCAAATTAAATGACATTGCATTAAGTCTGGATGCTAATATGCATCCAGTGCAGATTACAGACTAGTAGTGACTTGAAAGTTTCCATTATATAGGCAGGCTGATGAATTTTGTGTTTTACTCTTCTGGCTTGACCTAAAGTTTGGCTCTGTTTTAGTAATGCAGGCTTGCAAGGGCATATTTTATGATTACAATATCTACATCCAGATGAATGGCTGCAATTCCTTACCCTAGGTGTAGGATATGGAAAATAATCCTGTATGCTACTATTATACCTACACATCTAGCACAATCCTCATTCAGGTAACACAAGCATTCCCTTCTTTAATAAACCCAGGGTTTATTTGAGCTGATGGCAAAATGAAAAAAAAAAAAAAACACATCTCTTTATACAGAAATAGGAAATTCATTATTTAAAAGAAGTAAAAACCACGCAGAATTATTACCAATGCAATGAGGCAGCTGGTGGTTCCAGAGTTCTTAACAGAATGGAAAATTAAATGTATAAAGTTTTAGAAATGGAGTGATGTTTGATGGTATGCTTGTCTAGTGTTAGAAAAATGTAGAAACCTGAATAAAAAGTAAAATTGCATTTATTCATATTTTTGTAGAGTTAAAAAATGTGCTTGTTGGTAGAAGTAGCTGGCTACATCAGCTGCAGCATATATTGATGCCCCATTGATTCCAAGCATTTACCTTATTGCAAGCATTTGTGTAGGTTACTATGAATAAACATAAATACTGATTTGTACGTGTTGCCCTTCCACTGACACAGAGATATATTACCTTACTTTGGAAGTCTGTACACCCTTCTACTTTGCATAGATGGCTAAAGGAGATGCAAGGCACCCGTCTTTGGAGAGGCAATTTAGAGGAGAGAAAAAGGTCTTTGTGCAATTTTACAGCATAGTCTGGATGTAAGTAGGGCAGAATTTGGTCCCAGAAGTTTTAGTCTCTGCATTATAAGGCATCAAGCTTTCCTTTCCTAACAAAATAGAACAGAAAAGCCCTTTGTTTTTACTGTTAAACTTCTTTTTGTAATAGGCAAAAATAATTTTTAAATTTGTCTTTAGCCTTGCTTTTACCTTTTCATCATTTGACCTCTAGACCTTACTATTTCTACACCCTTCTCTTTGTCCTTTTTTTAATAAGGGGATGCTCCCAAAGAAGTGTCGCATGACTTTTTATGCTAATCTCGCTTCTATTTCAGTTCATGTTGACTTCGAGAATATGCCTTGTAAATAGGAATACCAACTGACATACTGAGTATAATCCTCAGTTTCTAAGCATTGTTTGTTTTCACAGCATCCTTAAAGGGTAAGCTGTCTTACTATCCAAATATCATGGCTGGGAAACTGAGGCTAACAAAGGCTGTATGATTTATGTGAAGCCACAGAGGGAATAAATGTTGGGTTTAGAATTCCTGGCTTCTGTTCCCGTGTTTGGACTCATGCCGTCTCTCAAAGAAATCCTTGATTCCTCCTGATGCTGCATACCTTTCCTTGTCTGTTAAATGTAGCCATTCGAAAAGTAGCTGGTACTCAATTCTCTCTGTCTGTCCTATTGAAACTAATGAATGCCTGCAGGCAGGCATAAGGTATCGTTACCTTTGACAGCCAGTATGTTTTATGTTTTAAATTATGTGTTGGGCAGAATTTTTGGATACTAATTTGATATAATGAGATGCGCTTCTAATATCAACTGTAGTACGGGAAGGCCTTGCAGCCAACCTACTCTTTATTTAAAATTATTCCATTTCAGATGTCCTAATGAGTGCTGTGAGTTGTGTAATTCTTTCATAATTTTCCCCCATTCCCAGAAGGGAACTAGGAGCTGGAGTTTTTTCTATTTTTGTTTTGGTTTATTTCAAATTAGGGTAAGCATAAAATAAAGATCTAGGGAGAGATTTTTGTGAAACAGTTGCTATCGTGAGAATGGCAGTTAAGAAAAAAGCATTGTAGTCTAGAAATGTTAGTGTTAAGGCAATTCTCGATGCCTCTGCCGTTTGCCATTATCTTATAAATATCTTGACTCTGACTTTACAGTGCTGTTTATAGAATTTAATAAAGCAAATGTAATAATGCTGCCTGTGCTTTAATGCACAATCTCAATTGGGTTGACCAGAAGATAAATAGGAACAGGAATGATAGTGCGTTCCTACAGATTGTTTTTAATAAGCATGTTATTTAGTTGATCAGCCTGGTACTGTAATGCCTCCTATCCTGCTCTACCAGACAAATTTATTAATGTCCCCCCCCACCATTTCTCTGAGAACATTGATTCCCTGCAGACATATCTCTATTAAACCTCTAGAAAGTCACAACTTCCAAATTAGATTAAGTAGCAGGAATGGTACTAGAAGAATCAAAGAAAATTGAGTGCGTTATTGAATTCATGCCACATTGTCTGAGGAAGAGATGGGAGTTATGTGTAGTGGTAACTTTTGTCTTTACTGTACTAACAAAGCTGTGGGCATTGCTGTCAAACCTAATTGTCTGAAGTGCATCAGGATAAAATGAATCTTTTATCTAAACTCCTACCTAGTGAGATTTTACAAGTGTGAAGTGGATTTCAGAAGGAAGCTTTACAATTGATCAAAATCATTTGCCATTATTTGCTGTACACAACTCTATCCTGAAAATCATAGTGACAAAAATTTTAAAGAAGCACCTGGCTTTGGATTGGAAGCAGACTTGCTTGTCATGCTAGCAGTTGCAAAATGCAGATATTCATTTTAAAGCTGCCAATTTCTCATTTTGATTTGACATATTAAAAAGCATATAATTAATGGTTGACATTAGTAATTAACATTAACTTTATGGTGCTTAATATGCCATCATTCATCCATCAAATAACTGGTATGCATAATGTCTTTGCATAAAGGTTTTAATTGCTCGAAATGATCCTTCAGTTCTCAGGCTCTGTGGTTTAAAGTAGTTGTAAATGCGCTTTAAAAAGATGTGAATTTTTCATTTATTGAACGTAAACATTGTTTTTGTTTCTCCCTAGGAGCGTGCACGAACGTGTAAGCCAGGGACTTCAGCTGGGAAACGCAGCCCCAGACGCACGGCTTCCATTAGTGGCTAAAGAGCACCACCTTGCTGTCGCCAGTGCTCTCTGGAGAAATTTCTTTCCCTACTTGAAGAGCCAGAGAATGTCACAGACACCGCCTTCCCCACAGCTTGCTGATACAGCTGCAGGTTAGCACTGACCCTCTCTGCAACCTGCTGGATTTGGTGCTATTCTCTGGGTCACAGACTTTCAAGGAGTTTGTATTTTGGGATATTTCTCCTTCCACGTAGTAACTTACGTATGCATAAATGCAAAAAGTAGAATCTGTGCTAAATGTTTTGACACAAAGAAATCTTGTAGTGTTGAATTCTTTAATAGGATACAAACACATTGAGAATGCCAAAGGGGTTTGAAGCTATACAAGCCTGACTTCTTTTTCACTACTAGTCACAGATTATAATCAACATGCGAGTGTTGTACAATACAAATAAGAATACTGTTTTTCACTATATCCAGAATTTACTTGTTTTTGTAGAAGTTTATTTGTGTTGAACTGTTCATAGTGGTTGAGATTCAAACTAAATTTTTAAAAATATTTTTTATTTGAAGGCAATTTTTAAAAGGTTGCTTATTCGAGTGTTGCCTTTTGCCAAACCCTTATATTTGTGGTCATAAAATTATTTCATAATCCATACTAATTATTTTTCTTGCTTTACACTAAAGGCTTTTAATCTTGAAGTACAACATTCCATATGTGTGTGAGCTCCACATGCAATGAGTCAGCTTGGCAGTGAATAGAAAGATACCCCAGTTTGATCTTTAACATCAGTAGCTAACACTGTATCCTGTAGTTACAATGAAATCTTGTATCCAGTTAACTAAAATTCAGAGGAGTGAAACATAAAATATTTTTTCCCATCATGATATGAATTAGATAAAGTTACAAGCTCTGGAGTGCTGAGTTGGTAATAGAAAAGCTAAAAGATCATTCATTTGAAGCAGCTCTGTGGTAGTTAGGAGGCAGCATTAATGAAAGAGGCAGTGTGCAACAGTAGTGGTCTCACACTGCTGAAACGTGTGAGAAACAGCAATACAAATCAAAGGAGGAGGTTGTTAATGTCAAAACTTTCATTCATTTCCTACAGTGACATAGCTTTTCTTTATTTTATATTAGCACAGTGAAGTAGCAAGAGCAGCAAGCTATTATAAACTCCTCTGAGAAGGAGGGGAGTGCAGTTGTGACCTGCTTTATAGAGATGTGTTAGGTAGCACTACAGAGATAGGCAAACCTTTCCCACGCTGCTTGAGCTTCTTGCCTTAAGGTTGCAGCCCAGAGGAGAGAGAGAGCAGCGGTCACAGCTCTCCTGCTCCCCCTGCCAGGCAAACAGCCTGGGCCTCACAGCACTGTTCTGCCTCCCATTTCTCCCCAACTTCTGTTATGGCTGATGCTGCAGAAACGGGGTGACAATCTGGAAGAAGGCTGGCACAAATTGTTTCCCCAGCTAAGGCAGAGTGGGGACTCTGTATGACCTTCTTGTTTATCCTGAGGCACATAAGGAAATGGGAAGTCACTCATGGCTTAAGATAGTCTGTCCCTGTACTGTTAATGAAAACAATTTCATTGTTGTTTCTGAAAACTAGCCTTTCCTGTCTAATTCAAAGTCAGTTGATCAATGCACACAGGTTTATATTTGTTTTAATATTATGTTAAACCTTAATTGGAGAATTTGGGAACTAATGAGCCCCTTTTTCATTGCTGTCAAATGAGGGCAATTTTCCTGACTCATTTGATGCTTCTCATTTCCTATAACCTAATAGCTGCTCAGCACTTAAGATTACATTTAATTTCTGAGTTTTAATGCACTTGTCATTTGCAATATTAAGAATGCATTATATTTTTTATTCTGGTAGTGTTGGATACTACAGATTCAACAGTAGACCTAACAAACAGCATAAGGTTATGCTTCATTAACAAAATTATACACGAAGTACTGCCCCAGTTTCTAGATCTGCAGCTGTTATGTGGTGATCCTTTTCAAGAGTAAATTTTTCTGTAGTGCTTTATGGTAACTTTTGATACATGAAAGTCGTCTAAAAATAGAGAGGTACCAGCTTTTACTGAGTGAATTCTTTCCAGATACAGTTTTTCACTGTGAGAAGCGTGTAGAAACAACAAAACAAATAAATAAAACTCAACCCTGTAAAGCACAGTAATACTTAAGTGTACACGGCAAGATATAGTGGATGGAAGTAAGGAAGGGAAGTCAAGAAGACAAAAAAGCAGGTTCTAAGATGTTTTTTATTGCAGAGGGGGTAAAACTATGCCTTCAGGATTTATAAACTGTGGTTTTGTGAATCTCTTTAAAATTGCATACGTTAGGATCCATTTTTCCTCCTTTGCTGCCTGTGCATCTTGATGACTTACAAACTGCTTGGGATAGAGACTACATTTTTAATGTGGGTACAAACACTCTCTGTTAGAACAGTTTCCCTGTTAATTGAGATTTCTGGTACTTCCAGACTGCACATTATTAATTGTAATTAATTTTCATTACCTTTTAGTGGAACCGGGATTATACTGAGAAGTTATTATCATGGTGCCATGTTCTTCTCTCTTTAAAAACAGGTTTTACTCTCTTAGCTTTGGATATACCCAGCAAAGCCCTATCAGATCTCCAGCCACAGCCTGTTCTGTCAATGATGAGGCTGTTTGGATGGGATGACATGGTGTGGCCTCAGCTGGTGTCAAGATATCTAAGTCATCTAATTCAAAACAGGTGAAAAATTGCAACTACTTGTTCTTCCAGTACCTTTTCATCCTTCATTAGACTTGAGGAAAATCTTGCCTCAGATTGTAATGTTCCATTAAAATGGTCCAGATTCTTTACATCTTCTCAAAGAGGGGTCAGCTAGTGCAGATTGCCAGGACAATTCAGTCAAAATTTTATATACCTGAGAAATTTTATTTTCCCTAAGTAAGCCTCTGTGAACCTAAGATGGATGGGTGGTGGTTGTTTTTGTGGTGTGCTTTTTTTTTGCCCGCCTTGCCCGCTTCTGAATCAGGTTTTGGAAGCAGGGGAGGTGAGAAATGAGAGAGAAAGAGGGAATATTTCTGTGTTGGACTGTATTTGAAAGTGAAAAATGTTGCACATTTTTAGGGTACATAGTGTACTAAGGACAGTAACTGTAAATCAGGATACGGTACAGATTATTTAAGTGTGATTGACAAAGATGAGGCTATGGCCTTCTTGCAGGGAGGTGTTAGAAAAGGTTGAATTTAGTTCCTTGTGTGTCAGTTTGGAACTTGGGAAAGGATGTTGAGTCCTCTGCTATATTTCTCTTTTATGATTTTTATAGGATGAGTTTCATTCAAGGTTACAGATACCTGGCATGTGCTGAATGAAATAAGAGTTAGGCACATAAATTCCTTTTATAAATCGAATTTTATAATTTTGAATTTTGTTGCTCTTTGGGTGTGATCAAGGAAAATGTTTTGCTTCCTAAATCTGAATTTTGGTATTATTTAGATCCTTAAGGTTAATTACCAATTCTCTCAGTAAACGCTCAAGTAAGTGATTGAAAGCAGTTACTTAAGTATTTGTTACCAGTATTCATTAAGCACCTGACATATTGTTAACAATGTATAGATAGATGCATTGCTTTCCTAGCTCAGATTCCTTGTGAAAGGACAGTGAGTACCTAAGGTAAGATATTTTTGGTAGAATACAGAGGTATTGTACTAGAAACACTGTCGTCTTGAAAGCACTTTTTTTGGAACACGATTCATGTACTTATTTATCTTAGGCAGTTGTAGAGCAAAAGTTATCAAAGTATCTAAGTGCTGGGATCTTCATGGTTACTGTGCTCTGACAATACTCACATCAAACATTCTCAGTTTAAAAAATTCTTTTATTTCCAATACTGTTATACCCTGCAAGCTCTGGCAACATACACACGAGCTTTGGAATTTCTTCTGCAGTAGAGCCTAAAATATCCTCTCCAGATCCATGTTGTGTAGTGCATGATAGTGTTATAACTGTCTAAACTAACTCTGAGCATGTGAATAAGATCACTGTTTTAAAAAGGACCACTTGCCATGCTTCTAGCAGGTAGTTATTGTTCTTTCCTTTCTGAGGATTAGGAGCATATTCCTTTCCAGTTCTAGGAAGATGCCTAAGTGGCCCACCTACCAGCAAGCAAGAGAAACAGGAGTGAGACTACAACAGAAAGTGGTTTTGTGAGCCTTTGGGACCAGGTGGACTAGCTGTGTACATCAAGATTACATGAGACTGAACTTGTTTACATGTTACTGCAAGGAGCATTAAGTCCACACGCAACCTATTTGTTCTCTTTTGGTCCTGGAATTCAATGTTAATTTTTTAAAATTTGCTTTCATTGGGTCTCCTTACTTATTTTGTCAGTAGTACTTCAGCAGGGATGGTCAGACAAAATATACAGGTGTTACTGGTTTTAAGTAAATGAAGCAGAAAAGCCCCTCAACTTCATTAATGTTGTTTAGTGAGAAGTAGGATCCAGTTTGGTTTCCATCTGGACCTTTGTTGACATTCTGTGGCAAGCATGAGTAAAAAATCAGTAGAAAATAAGTAGATTTACATGTACACATATCAAGAAAGAGTACATGCATTTTTCATTAAAGTTGAAGTATCTAGGACTGACCAGGGAGGAAGTCTCTCAAATAAAAGGTGTAACTATTTTCAAAGAATTTCCCTAGCCTGAAGCACACATGCAGCTCATTTGATAGTAATTGGGAACAGAGTGCAGAACACACCTGCTGTCTTTTAGCAAGGCGTTTCTCCAGAATTAATGATGCAAGGTTGATATGCTTGGGAAAATGTCTGCAGCATCTACTCATGGTACAGAGGCAAGTGAAATTTTGGGAATACAGAGCAGCAGAGTACCAGGATTGTGCATTGCAGAGTACTGGGACTGTGCATTGCGTGACTCTGGTCTGACACCTGACTGGTAGAATGGTAGCAAGTGTTTGAAAGCATATACAGCAAATTTGTGTGGGAACATATATACTTGTGTGTGTATACATACCTAAATGAGTATGTCTGTAAGTGTACTGCCAAGTACAGCAGTTTCCCTTCTCATCTCCAAGATGACCTTTTATGTTTCCCTTTTGGATCTGTTCCGAACATAGCATATCTTTATTTGCTAAAGCAGACCTTCTCTTTCCATCTTTAATGTAGTTAGAACTAAGCAGACTTCAGAGTAGCGTGGGGCACCTGGGCTGGCTTTGTATGAAAGGCTGGAGCAGCTTAAGCAGTGTCAATATGAAGTTCCAGGCTGATTCAGATAAACTATTTCCAGCAGTGTACATTGTCAGTTTAGATACTGCAGTTTAATAATCCGTTGTTAGAGTAAGGCATTTCCCATTGTGTGAATTTCCCTCCCTCTGTTTTATGTAGCCAAAACATACATACACGTGATATATGTGCATCTACAGCCAAATGAGAGACACTGCCACCTTTCTGCCTACTTTTATCAGATTTCTATACCTTTTTTCTTCCTCTTCTACCTACACAGTTCACTGTGTGAAGCTTTTTCTAGCATGGGCTATACATCCTACGAAGCTTTGACAGTACGTTCGTGGTTTCGCTGCGTTTTGCAAATGTTCCTCGATCAACCAAGTGGCGCCTTGGCCAAGACAGATGCTGAGAGAACAGTTGGTAAGTGCTCACATTTCCCTCATGTTTGCAGTAACGGGGCTATATTGCAGAGCTGGCAAACATTTTCAGCTAATTACAAAATGTATTTTTGTTTGTATTCCTTTACTTTTACCTAATTACAAAATGTGTTTCTTTACACTGCTTGTGCTATTTATTGATAGTTTGCCTGCTCTGCATATGACAAATTTATCACAAACAAAGATAAAAGAGCTTGTTTCCTTGGAAGCAAAGAATAAAAACTTGCTCCCAAGGAGACAAGTTATTTTTCCCCCATGGAGAAACTGCTCTAAAAAAAGTGAAAATCTGAAGTAAATAGTCAGAAATCATGCTGTGAATGGCCTAAAAGAAAAAAAAAGAGGGGGGTGGGAATCTAGCTGCAATTAATTCTCCCTTTTTTTATACTGGATATTTTGCTTTCTTAGAGCAATACTTCATCCCTTCTTCTAAAACCACTGCAGTTCTGATTATCTGTAGAACACATTTTCTAGTCATTGTTTCTCATACACGTTTTCCAGATTTCAAAACAAAAAGAAAGCCATCAGGTTGGTTATCCATACTTAAAACTCTTCATTCTCTTACAACTTATATCAGAAAAAAAACTGGTTTGGACTTACGTTCTTTGTCTGGAGAGATGCAGTTGGTTGCCAAATACTTGTGTTTTAGAGATTTTAAACCAATGTTTTACTTTATCATTTTGGGACTACATTAAATCTAAAAGCATAACTGTATACTGTATTTACTGATATGCTCTCTTGTAATAATCAGGAAAAGCCCACATGGAGCAGCTGACTGAAATGACAAGACTGATTTTTAAACTCTCAGAAGTAGAAAACATTCTTTTAAAGGCTAATGTTGGACAGTCAGTTTTCAAGCAAGACCCAGAAAATGCTCTTGTCCAGTTCATTAAGGTACTGTACATCTATCCCTGTATTAGTTTCATAAGGCAATTTTAGTGAAAAGAGACTATGTATCAGATTTAGAGTGCTGAAAAAGAAATTGCTCACAGAAGTCTCATGAGAGACCTAGTAAGCTGATTTATATTTATTTCAATGTTTTTGTTTTTTCAGGCTGTTGGTAGAACTTACAGTGGTCTTCAGACACTCCCTGAGAAATCTGCCATGGTAGCAAAGACTCTGGAATATTTAGGTGATGTATTAAAGTATGTAAAACCCTATCTGAAGGCAAAAGGACCCCCAGAAGGTCTGCAGCTTACATATTGGATCATAGGTAATTATTTTACCACCTCTTTTCTTTTAGGAAATAGTTTTAAGGAATCAGTAAAATAAACTTTCAATACTTTTTTCCCCTCTATACTATCCATATATATATTTCCTCTATACTATTAAATGTTTGAAAAAAGAAAGCCACCAAGATGCTGCAGTTTGATTTTTTTTTCCCAGATTTTCTCTAGATCCTGATGTCTAACCTCTTTGTGGTTTTTGTTTGTGGGGTTTTTTATTACCCCTGCAAATCAGTATTGTCAAAAGTAAGATGTTTTCACATCTTTCATTACTGAAAACCACCTGTTTTACCTAAACAAACATCAGAAACTGTGACAAGAGTTGGATTCTGGCTGTTTAGCTGTAGTGAGGATTATTGTAAGTCATAGCAGTTCCTAAAGTTACAGCAATTTATGCCCACAGTGGATCTGGTCTTCCCATAGAAGGTCATGAGATCTTTTTATATGAGGTCTTTTGTTATCTCCTTCCTCTGCCCGCTCATTTTAAACAGAAGTGATGAGCTCTGAGTTTTTTTCTATAGAACATAAAAGTTAGGTGTACACCCTTCTGAAAGAATTCCAGGTTTCGAACCCTGTGCATTGAGACAACATGCAGCTTTGGTGTTAGGTATCCAAGCTATGGGGCATAGCCTGGCTCACCAGAGAAAACACTGTAGTAATCACTTATTTGAATGATTGTTTCAATCACTGTATAGTTAAGGTAGAAATGGAAGTGCAGCCAAGGAGTCATAGGATTCAGCAAACTGTAAGCAGATTTTGTTAGGGCCAGTGTGGAGGGGTAAGGTAGAGTTTAAAACTCTGGTTTTAGGGAGTTTAGGAAAAGGCTTTTCACCCAGAGTGGGGTTGGGCACTGGAACAGGCTCTCCAGGGAAGTGGTCACCCCACCACCCTGACAGAGTCCAAGAAGTGTTTGCACAATGATCTCAAGCACATGGTGTGACTCCTGGGGGTGTCCTGTGCAGGGCTGAGAGTTGGACTTTGTGATCCTTGTGGGTCCCTTTTAACTCAGGACATTCTGTGATAAGCAGTATTCTGGCAGGCTACATGGTGTGTAGTGGAGTTATGGTAGTGGCCAAGTTGGCTCAGGTTTGTATTTTGCTTCTTTTACGAACTGCTTCTCTGACATACACTCTGTGCTTTACTAAAATGCAAATCTAGCATTTATTCATTAAGTGTGGAACCACTGATAGGGTGGAAAAAGAAGAGTGCTTTAATTATCAATGAATGTGCCAGTCTGACCCACTTACCTTTAAAAATAGGGTAAACCTTATGCATCTTAAAAGAGAGGTAATGATTTGCATGCACACACAGTTTACATCATGATTGTAAGGAGCACAGGGAAAACATGACCAAGATGCAAAAGTTGCATTAAATGTACTGGAATTAGAGTTTTGTAAAATACTTTATTTTTATATTGTGAGATCAGCGTATTTGATACACAAGATCAAATTAATCATTTTTAGATATCCAGATGAGGGTTGGAGCCTTGGAAAGTAATTTTAGATTGGTATTTTCCTTTTTAGATTGGTGTTGTCCTTTTTGTTCTTTGCAGTAAGAAACGATTAATCTTCAATCATGCTGTTGTGTGCAAGAAAATGTCCTTTCTTTTTATTTAAGAAAACATAAAGAAGGTTTAAAAGAAAAAAAAATTCAAGTGTATTTCTATCACTGCTTCACATTCTGTGGGCTTGTTAAATTATAAGGACAAAGCATGAAACTTAACAAATCTAAACACCTCCTGTCTGTAGTCAGCTTGTGTCTTGTACTGTCCCATACATCACAGCAGTGATAATAGAAGGAGTACTTTTAGCTGGAATGACCATGTTTCTTTCAAAGCAGGAAGCTTAGACAACATTATTAGGAGTATTGTTAGGTGATCGTTCTCTTTCTCTATGATTGATCTTTGTGTTTTCTTTCACTCCACAAGATTAATGTTGTTTTGCGTTGTTTTTAGAGATGATAATGAATGACTTTTATAGATTAATAATATCTTGTAGCAGCCTACTTTTGATTTTCCATTACTTTCAAAGTCTTAAACATGTTTCCTTGGGATATTCCTGTATTTTCAACCCAGCAAACTTCTTCTTGCCTCTAATTAAATGTAAAGTTTAAAATGTCTGTGGAAATTACTACATAAGAATCTTGTTTTATTTAATGTGTATTTTGAGTATTAACACTTCTGAGCATGGAGTTAGTTTTTCATGAAAAATTACACCTTGCCTGAAATAAAGATGTTTCTCAAAGTTGGGGTGTTTACACATCAACACCTTTTTCCTTTTTTTGGTGGTTTTTTTTTTTTTTGCAAGTCAAAAGAACAATCTTAAAACTGGCTCAAAGCTGAGCAAGTGATACATTATTGTGCTGAAAACAAGAAAGATGTTCTCTGAGGCTCTCAGTTTGTGAACTGAGAGCCCCACAAAGACCTGGCAAGACTGTGCTGGTTAATGGAGTTGGTTGCGCTTTGTTCTTCTTAATCTGTTGAAATTAAATGCAATTTGAAGGATATTTAATGTTTTGCTAACATTGAATTGCTGTGTGAGTAGTTGCTGATGCAGTGTTGCCACAGTGGTGTTAGACAAATGTGAAGGGAAGGCAAAGGCAGCATTTCTCTGTAAAAGGGATGAATGCACACAGCAAGGTAAATGTTCAAGTGCATGTGTGCTGATTGCAATAAGGTTATGGATCAAGTTTAGTTAAGTTTTCTGCAGGGATCTAAGAGACTTGTCCTTTGTTTAGCATTGCTGTGCTTTTCCTAAAGCAGCTTCACTTGCCTAAAAAATTCTAATTGTAATGCATTGAATTAATTTAGTATTTCATTTTGGAGAACTGTAAGTGGACTTTTGAGTTGTTTTGACTGGGATTTTTTAAAAGGATGCCAAGGAATGAGTACATGGAAGTGAGACAATTCAGTTGCTCTTACTACTCTCATATTATCTAATTTAACATAATTGCCTCTTTAGGCTTTCTTAATTTTTTTCCTAACTGCAAATTGCTTTGGGATTTTTTGATTTTTTGAATATTTTTCAACAGGATGTCTGGTAAAGTTCTGTGCACCGATATTGGCTACTTCCAAGGCACAGCAACTCTTGTTTCGCATTGTGGATTGCTTACTGCTGCCCCACTCTGTGCTCCAGCAGGACAAGGAGCTGCCTGTGGCTTTGCTGTCTGCCATTCAGGAAAGCCTGCCTCTTTATCTCCAGGTAAATATCTCAACTCTGTTACCAACACATGTATCTTCAGGAAGAGATTCATATTGCAGAGCATGGTTTCTTTTTCCATAATTGGAACAATTGACTGAATTTACAGAAGCAGCAAGAGAAGTTTCTTTCTTCTTATAGAAGTGGAAGGAAAATTGCCATGCTTTTGGCTTTCCTCATTGAAGGTAGCCGTGCTGTGGTACACTCCAGAGCTTCTGGTCTCTTTGCTGCATATGGAAAACTTGTAGCCAACCTGCTGGTTACACTGGTCTCCAATGTGACAGATTTCTCAAACAGTGCATCAAGTAATCATAATACGTAGTGAGACAGTTGTTAAGATGACAGAGCAAACAAATACTTTAAATAATCCTTGACTTGACTTGGCTAACTGTAGATAGAGATGAGAGATCCTTTTTTCGTTGCACTTAGGAACAAAAGAAGATCCTTGGCGTATTGTGCCACTGGTTTATCTTAACGCTTTGAGAAAATGTTTTGGTAAATCAAGTTCCTGCTGCTTATGATTTCATGACTGAAGCCTTCTTGCCCATTATTCCTCCTACTCTTCCCTTGGTTTCCCTATGACTCTTGAAACTCTGTAAGGCTTGTTGATGCTGTAGAAAGAGACTAATTTTTGCTGGCAAGAAAGAGAAAAGACTGTATTTTGAAAATAAATAAGTTGACAAATTTTCCTTGTAAATCCTTGGATCTTTTTTGCTTACCATTTTCTCTTCTCTCTTAGTCTTCATTGTGATTGCAGTCTTAGCTCAGTACTTTGCAGGATTGTATTGTGAAACAATGTAGTGGTGACATTGTTAACATCTCTTGGATTTATTCCTTTCAAAAGCCGTTCATTGTGATTGAAGGCATGTCATATGGAAGTGAATATGGTTATATAATGCTGTGCACAGTATGACTTGCTTTGTTGCTCTGTAGGTATTTTCAACAGCTGTGTACATGTAGGGCCATCTGGACAATGGTAATAGCACAGAGTGGGAGTGTCTGTTTGCTAGTTTGGTATTTCAGTTGTAGAGCTGGTTTCTCTGGAGTCTGCACAGCCAGATGTAGTCTTCAGATGAAACCATCTGAGTTGGTTTTGAAGTCTTGAGTGTTGTATACCCTTGTTTCCTGGTTTATTTGCCAGATTCTGATTTCCTGACCTCACTTGTGTACTCTTCATCAGTCTGCTGCATTGTCCATGTCCTTTCCAGCTATGCTAGATGATCTTGTTTGACCAAATATTTTATTTTAGACAAACACTGATTCTAGAAAACAAGTAATTCTTTAATTTGATAAACACTATTGGGGAGAAAAGAGGAGAATTCATGAGTAATTTTTCCTGTTTCAGTATGGGACTTTTGCATTTTCTTAATAGCTTGTATTTACAAAGTTCCAACATTAAGTGCTTCAAAGTGCTTCATTCATTCAAAAATACTTCTTTCTCATTTATGTGGAAAAGTGGAAAAATTCCAATTTAAAATCAACTCAAACCAAAAATATTTCAAGATCAGTTTAAAAACAAACAAAAAACCCTCTGCTGAGATCCTTTGAGACTGAATGGATTCTAGGCACTCTCTGGCATCTCAGGTTATTGTTTCACAGTTGGCTTAAGGCTAAATTCATTCCCTTTCACCAGCATGTGCATTCCCATTTAATTTGCTTTAATGATCCTGTGAATAGCAATTTGTGACCTGACTCAAATAGTAACTAGCCTCACAAAACAAACAAAACCCAAAACCCCAAATGGGCATATCAGAAAAGTGATAAAACAGTATATGTGGGAGGGAAAGCATGTAAATGTGGTGGGAGGGAAGATGGAGAAACGGAATTCTTTGGGAATAACCTCACCTTGACTAACTTAAACTGCAGGTGACATGTGTGATGAGGCCCCTCTTGAGTAGTTGCCCTGTGCCTGCTGCTCATTTGTGGAGGTAGAGCACTGGTATTTTAGTGCAGGAGCCTTAATTCACCCTAATGTTAGACAAACATTGTTCTCTAGATCTGTCCCTGTTAATACTCCAGCTTACAACTTAATCCTTTGGCAGTTACGTGAAAATAGAGAAACAGGAATTTGGAGACCGTGCAAAATATCTTCTCCTACATGCAAGTTCTTTATTCATAGTCAAAGTATAAAAGCCCTTGAGTGGAATTTCTACTCAGCAGCCTTTCATTTTTTAATTTTTTTTTCTTCAGACTTCTGAAAAGTTCCAGGCTCCATCTTTTTTTTTCTTCTTCAGTTCCTACAGTGTGGGCTTCTCCTGCTTTGTTCAAAAAAACTACTTCAGATCCCAGAAAACATTTTAGTTTTGCTAGCAATGACCTGAAAAAACTTCTCTCTTTCCAGAATTCTTGCCAACTATTTTTAAAGGGGTTTGAAATCAGTCCTAGTAGCAGTTAATTTTACATATCCACTGATGTAGCAATTTTATGAAATCCTATAGAATTCTTGATTTTTTTTATCTTTTAGGACAACATACAAAGCTCCTTCTCTTCACACAGTGTAGTTTATTACTACACAATTCATCAGAACCAATGAGTGTATCTCACCATCCCTCACCACCCCAAACCTACAGATTTATTTTTAATAGATCAAAGTTAGAGGCTTTGTTTAATTTTACACAAGCACACCTAATTGTCAAAGGCACTAATTAAGACTGGATGTTGCATTTCTCTCTCCTCAGTTCAGACTGACTGAGTTTACTTGTTATTTATAGAACTCTGGGCTATACAGTTCTGCTTTTGACAGTTTTTGGGCAGCTGCTCTGGTCTCCACTGTACAGGGAGCTTATCAAGAAGTTTTTTTCAAACTCAGTCACTGATGCTGCCTTGTCAACTTAGCTCTAGCAACTTTTAAACTAATTTTTGGGGTTTTTTTTTATCTTGCCTAAAGGGTTATTGTCTGGATACTATTTCTTTCACTGTGCATCATCTGTTTTGGTAATATTTGATGACCTAAGAAGGATTTTTATTGAGATATAATATAAAAATTGCCCTCAGAATTGTTTGAATGACTGACTTTGGAAAGTAAAGCATGAAGAACGTGAATGAACAGCCATTTTACAATTTTATGGGACTGTTCCTAATTATGAGATAGTGAGGCATGTAAAATTTAACCTTAGGTGTTTAACTACTGCAAAAAGAAGTTGAGTTGATTTGTGTGGTAGTGGACTGCTAAAGTCTACCACAGGAAGTTTTAGACCAATATTGCTCTTGCTGGATTTCTTGGAGAATGATTTGGAGGAATTTTAGTGCACATTTACCAGTAATATGGGAAAGAACTGAAGCAATGTCAGAAACTCGTTTTGGAGAAGAAATATTAGTTTAAATGTATCTTGCAGAATACAGTGTGGGTGCATGGAATAAGCATTGTACACATAATGATGGGGAAGGTAAGATACCCTGCTTGACTTATCAGCATTAATCCTGTCCAAATACAGAAGATTTGTTGATATCTATCTAAATACAGAGAACAGCAAAAGAGCTTCATTCTGAGTAGTGCTTGGCACATACACTTCCCAGTGATTTTAATGGCTCTGTGCAGGCTCAGCATTTGTCAGAGATCAGACCTTAAAAGCCCTCCCATGAGCCACATCTGTGGTCTGATATTTGAGCAAGCTTATTAATACATTTTGTGAATTATAATATGTATTTAATAGGAATTGTACAACATTAATTGGTGAACAGCAGATTTATTCCAACAGCAGGACTTACAGTATAAGTCATCATTAGGTAGCTTGGCATCTCTGCAGTGAATAGTTCCAGTAATCCATACTAATCGCTTCTTTGCTCTCCACAGGTGATTTACAGATACACAGATAAATCAGAAGAGGCAGCTCTGGCCACAAAAGGTTCCTGCAGTGAACACACACAGGAATCAGTTGCCTTTCTGCTAAAACGAAGAGCAGATGATGTCATGCTTCTCTGCTCCCCTTAAAATGTCCTTTTTTGTTTATTCTTAACCTCAGAAGATGGCTAAAGAACATAGTTAAGGAAAAGAAAGCAACTCTATCAACTCTTTAAAGTCCATCTGCTTTGTAGGGATTGTCCTGGTGTCTGATGTGATTGATTTCAAATCTCTGGTCCAGAACTGCAGTCCAGTAGCACATGTGTTACTTTTTTCTCACATTTGAACAGTTACCTTCATCTCTCTTAACTACTGGTGGGATTTCAAAGAAGAAATTTCTGTGTGATTACTGTGTAATCACATCCTTGGCCAGCACTGCCTAGCATGTTTTGCCATTGAACCCAGAGATTTCAGCTACTGTGCAGTGTTGGTAATTTATGCCTTGTGCCACTTGAGATATGGTATTGTCAGACTTTGTGCAGGTCTGTTGGTCTCTGCACTTTGTAAGGAAAAGGAGGAGTCCAAAATAAAGAACACAGTGTTGAGCTGAAGCCTTTTTGTCCAAGAGAGAAATCCAAGTTCTTTTTAATTTTTTGGGATGCAGTTTCCAAATCAATTTGTTTCAAGCCAAAAAAAATGAAGATGCTTTTATGAAGGATCAGGCTACATTCACTGATTCACTTTCAAATGAAATTATTAGACCTGCAAAAACTAGTCAGCATTCCTTCAGATATCTAAATTTTAATATTCTTTTTATTGCAGCTATTAAATAATCCTAGGACCATTCTTAAAACAGTAACTCTAACTAGTTAATAACTGATGTCTTCTTTTCTTGATCCTGTGTATCATTTGTTGATCATCAGTTTGAAGAAGTGTCTCATTTTAGCAACCATCATTGTTAGTTCTTCAGAGGTGCTGTGTTCTTCATGTATTCTTGCAGGTATCCTCTGTGAGGCTGTGATGTTTTCTGTGTCCTTTTATCAGATAAATTGATACACTTTGTCATAGATGTTTGGGTTCTTTTAGTGCTAAAATAGTCTAGAGTCTTAAGAGTGACAGTTCCAATATTTGGGTTATGAAATGCATTCTGTCTATCTGTATGAGCTTTACTACAGAAAGCACAGGCAACTCTTCTTTATGCCTGCTGCAATATCTTACTGAAAACACTTACGTTTACACACTAAATAGTCTGTCATCTCCAACAGTCTCTCTGAGTCTGCTACTTGCCAAGAAGTAGCAGACTTCTTGTTTTTAAGAATTCTGATACAGCAGCAGCTGCTTTTTCCTACAAAAATTTGCCCTCTGTTCACAAAAGGAGGAGAAAATCTGAAGTTGTAATCAAAGCCTCAGTTCAGAAAGTGTGTTTTTTATCATTGAACTTGCCAAAATTATCAAGGAGCCCTACAAGTGTGTGAGGTGAAATCCTTAACCCAAATGTGCATTCAAGAGAGCCACCTAACAGCAAGTCTTCAGGCACCTCATTTCTTGAAATCTCACGTTTCCTGTATTTGTTTACTGCAGAACCAAAAGTGGGAACTCCCCATTTCAAGACCCTCAGCTATGCCTCAGGCTGCTTTTTTTTTTCCTGAATGTTCAGCCACGTTCACACAGACAGATATAGATGAAAATGTTTTTGGAGAGGAACTTCTATACAACAAGCAACAGAAATATGCTTTGTTCGTAGCTGAGGAACAAAAGCAGTTTGTGTTCATTCCTACATTAGGGACATAGGATGTGTTCATTCCTGTATTAGGGGCATTGGTTTACCTCAGCAATCATAAATATTCAGACAGATACTCCTACCAAAACTGGAGTCTGGATTGCAATGCTAATGGAAGTTTGAAGTACTATTGAAATTGCTGTCTAGGGAACTCTGTGCTTGACCTTGTTTTACACCATTATTCTTGTTGGACAAAACTATTGTGAAAACTGTGTTCTCAAGAGGCTTCTGTTTGTGCTGCTGACTGTGACCCTTGTTCTTCTTCCTCTCAGTAGTCAGAGGAGCGGGAAGGAAACAAGATCTTAACTTTCTCTTATGGGAACCCATTCCAGAGAGAATACAGTTCTTTTTTTCAGGGATGGACCATATATATGTTCTATAACTACAGGTAGTGTTCAGATAAGCACTTTCTAGACAAGTACTTTCATTATAGATTTCTCTCTGGATCAATATAGCTTATATTGGATAAATCACAGCAGTTTTAGCCTTATCTTAAACAGAGTTTAAAACCTCCTCTAAATCCCTTATAAATGGCGCCTAATTTACCCTAATTTGCTCATACTATGAGCAAATCTTTTCTTGTTTGAGCTCAATTCTAAGTGCTCATTTTTCTGCTGTATCATTTATACAAAAATTTCACATGGTCCTTTACAAGCAGATGAGACATTTATTCTTCCTATCCCTTCTTAAATCTTACCTGACTAACGTACTTTGTTAGACCATGTACAGGATTGAAAACAGAAATGAGAAGCTTTCTCAGGTCTGAAACACCAAGGTTTTATTTTACATTTGAAGGGGAGCTTGCATGTCCCAAAGCTTATCTTCCAATATATTAATCTAGTGAAAGACTTTTCTCTCCTTTGCAAGCCTTGTCTGACTCTGTCTTCATTTGCAGTTCATCATATCTGCAGCAAATCAGTGCTGCTTATTTGTCAGACATAGTTACTCTGTGTGCAGCAGTTTACACAGCATGTAGTGAGTGTTTAGCCTACCATTGTTAAAGATTTATTCAACTGTATTGTTAAAAATTTATTCGATTTCTCACTTCCTAAAATTTTCTTCTACAGGGCCTGTCCTTCATATGTTGTCAGTCCCAAACACAGGGTGCCTATTTAAATCAACTTCTTGGGAGCATTATTCGACATTACTTCGGACGATTTCTCCCTTCCTCCCCGACTGTGCCCGGTGCCGGACAGCATCCTCTGCTCATTGCTTTCGGCAGCTCCCTCTCAGCCCCCCAGCTGCTCCGCCTCCGCAAGACCACTTTGCAGGTCATAAGGTAAGGACCAGTGAAATATAAAACATCGCTTACTCGGGTTGTAGATTCAGATTTCACAAAGAGCTCATGAGCTCAGGCCTCTGCTTTCTTCTCAGGTGATGGTGTGGCTCTTGGAAGAGCCTGTGAGTTGTTGGGCAGGGAGCAAAGGAAGGATGGTGTTTATACATCAGGAGAGTAAAACTGGAAAGATTTGTGAGAGAGTAATTAAGGGTAAAGGTCCTGGGCCATAACAATAAGTATTGCAGGAGATCACATGAAAAGCAAGTAATTTTCTAGAAAAATTATGCTCCAATAGACATCATCGTGTGTGTCTCAGTCTGTATTTAGGGCGACAGAGTTGTAGTGCTTAGAGCTGCCACAGTTACCTGTGCATGTGGGGCCTTGTTGCACTGTAAGTGTCAGGGCATACACAGGTGTGCCAGCTGCCCAGGGGACATGGAAAACTGCGGGTGTGGGAAGAGGGAGACAGGGAGACAGTACTTGTTCATTGTGCTGTCACCACTCACACAATGTCAGCAGCAGCTACAAATCTGTGTTCTGCTGCTCATTTGAGGCTGACACTTTGTTTTATGCTCAGAGGCTAACACTTTGTTTTATGTACTGCAGAACAGTGAACAATCTGTACTTTTTGTCCATGTTGGGAAAAGATTTAAACCCCCTCAAATACAGGCTTATATCCAAGATAATTGGATTTTTATTTGTTAAAGAGTGGGTTTACACATTGATCAGAAAAAGAATGTCAGTGTTGATCTTGGGTCAATATGATAGGCAATCTTGTAAGTAAAGCCTTATTCTCACATATTTAGGGATTGAATTAAGATTTCACAATATTAGTTCTGACATGTTTTAACTTATGGATACCCAAACTTCATCATCTTATTAAAGTTATTTTTGAATGTGTGCATGCATGTGTGAACATGGGGATTGAGAGTGGAAAGTTCTGAAGGTGTAATGGCACTTGGTGATTTTTAAGATGTGAAACATTCCTTGGTGATCTGGGAAGAATGTGTTAGAACTGAGCAGCACTCTAGTTTGAAATTGCTGGGTGGTCATGAGGCAGTCACGGGGTCTGTAAACAAATAGGTGCAATTTGCTCACCACTTTGCCATATGAAAGCCAGTGAATGCATTGCTGCTGCAGAGAGGAAAGGGAACCACACCATCAGGATTATATTATCCAGGTCAGAGAGCTGACTATTTTAGTGGAAGAACACCCAAAAAAAAATCTGTGGGAAACTTTCAGAGTAATTAATGGGACAGAAGATTTCAGAGTTGCTAATATTAAAGCAAGACCACATGATACAAGAACTGTAGGTGTTACAGCTTTCATTTGCCAAGTCACACCAGTGCTCTGAAGCAGTGCAATGAAGTACCCAGAGCTCTGAAAGTCAGGTTTCATTTGAAAGTTGTAGAAGCACCCTTTACTGAGTTTTTGATAAGGATGCTGGTTTTTAATTGATGCCTTGCTCAGGCAACATATGTGCCTTGTTTGAGTAGACAACCATACCTAATATTAAGTATCTTAAAAGCTTTTTTTTAAGGTTCTGGGAGTGCTCTCACTGACTGATGAATGAATGCTGTGTTCTCTTTCACCTGCACTCTTCTGTCCTGAATGTTTCAATTCAAACTTACTGTCTTCAGATTTCATTAATTTGTGGTGCCAAACCAAGAGTAGTTCATATTCCTGTATTATTTGTGGAAAATTAACAAATCAAGGTGTAAAGTTGGAACACTCCCTGTATGTGATGTTAAAATTTGCTCTTGTTGCAGATCGACAGGTCACCTTTTATCTTTGTACCAGATTTTATACTGGAGATATTTGTGTTAATTCTGACAGAGCAAAATCAGTCATTGGCTGTCCTGTTACAACATACTGTTGACAAAAATAAAACAACAGTACCAGTGTAACAGCAGAGCTGTTACCACAAGTATGATTGTGAGTTTGCAAAAGCACATAAAGCTAAAATAACTGGGTAACAGCTGTGTTGTGGATGTTGGTTTAGGATCTTAGAATCTTGACTCCTTCATCTAGTCAATTATATTATGAAGCTACCTTTGTGTTTAGCTTTTAACAGTCACATGTGGGTTTTTAACTGTAATTATGATAGCTCTTATTTCTCACTCCCCTCTCAACAGAAGAGTCAGAAGGTATCACTGTCCTCTGACAAACTGGGAGTCATTGCTATGACTAAGACAAATAGAAGCCATTATTTGAGCCTAGATAAAGATAGAAATCTATGTAATAGGCCTCCTGCTGAAATATCACAATTATTTTAAGGTATATGGTGCTGGCATTGCATGGAAAAAAACCCCAAGTCATAGACTTTGTTCTGGCTTGCTTTGTCTTCCCAGTGAAAACTACCTGCAGTTCAAAGGGAATGCTCCACCTCCTCGCTTGGCCTCCGTTCTTGCTTTCATTCTTGAAGTACTTCAGAGGACCCAGAGCACTGAACTGTGCGACATCGACTTGGTTCTCCCGGCCGTGTTGAAATGCTTGGTACTGGTTAATGAGCTGCAAGGTGAGCTGTTTGTTTGCTTTAAGTACATCTCTCCACACCTGCAAGATTTTTGCACTGCTGAGCATCTTTTATCCCAGTATTTAAGACTCTCAGGTGAGGTGAATAAGATAATCTGGCCAGCTGAACTGGATGAGGCTGTTTTTTTCATCAACTGGTCTGGGACTTCTGTTTCTCAGGCAGAGAAGTCTTGCCTCATTTAACTCTCTAATGAACTAATCAACTTCTCAGGAATCTGAAGTCATTTCCTTTTTCCCCATCCTTCCCATCTAATCTCCTCCAGACTTAGCAATTGTGGAAGTTTTCTTCCACCTAAAGTTTTGAGACCAAATAAGGTAGTGTATGTTCTCCCCACAGAGGCATTATAAATGGATTAAAAGTAGCATGTTGCTCTCTGAAGGTATCTTTGAGTCTTCTTTTTTCTTTTAGCATGCTTTGTTTCGTAGCAAGAACAGCTTTATTTTTAGCTGCTTAAAGAAAGAAGCACTCTTTTCACCCCACCATTGTATAACGAAGGTACCTGAGCTCAAAATTTTCATTTCTTGCTCCTAGAGAAGCATTAAGCAAAATTTGGATTCACCTCTGACTTCTCCTGGGAATTTTCTCTAATAAAGTACTTTTTGGTTCTGGTCTATAATAGTTTCAAGGACAAGATGTGCTTAGGAAATTAGCTCAATTATCACACAACTTTCTTCCTCCTTTTGCCATCACAGCCGTATCTGCTGGAAGCTGAGTAACCACCTTGCAATGTGCTGGGGAATGAGCTGGAAGTCTTGTGCTGCTGTGGCCACCAGCTCCCTGACTGCCTGGACAGGGCTCTGCCACACTCTTCTAGAAAAGTCCTTGCAGCCCAGTTCCACCTTTATGAAGGAAGAGCTGTATCTTGTAGCTTGGGAATTTATTTGGAAACAATTATTGAGAAAATAGTGGGGGGGTGTTGGGTTTTTTAGGGTTTTTTTCCCTTAAAAAAAGAGTTAGGGTGCATTTCATAGCAATCTCCCCCACTGAAAGTACAGAGTAGATCCACACAGCTCTGAGTAGGATATAATGCTGTGACTACCTTTCTTTTGAATCAAATAGGAATGATTAAGGAATATAAACATAACATAACATTTAAATAAAACCTCTATTTCCTCTAAATGTGTATCTGTTGCCTTTAACTTAAAAAGAACATAGTGTATTTAAAAATCTCTTTAAAGGATAATGGTGGTAAAAATAAGACTTTTGCATAAAACCATGACTCATTCTGTTCCTTATAGCCAATCTAACTAAGTGCTCTCACAGTCATTTCACTTGCATCAAAGAAAGATGAAACTCTTTTTTTTTTCCTCATTTAAAAATTTTTGTCTTCATGAAAGACATTCTCCAGATGGTCAGTTCAAGAGCTCTGTGTGAATCTTGTGATTTTTCTTTTGCAGTTAAAAAAATATCTACAGACATTGTACAGTACATGGTAGAAGGCTGCCAAGCAGGGTCAGGAGGAGAACATGCCACCCAGCTGACTTCTGTATTTAGGTAACCAGAAAATATGCCAACTGGCAGCAAAGCTGCTGCAAGCCAATTGACAGCAAACATGTTTTCTTAAAATAACTAATTATCCTAACATGCTGCATTGTTGCTTGTTTATGGTATTTAAGTAATGGTACTTTTGGCACTGGGTTTGAACACAGCTTTGCCAAAAAGCCAGAGCATAGAAATAGAATTGAGAGACATACCTGCTTCCTCAGGGATGAGGTACTGTTTTGAGAGGCATACAGTAGGGAGGTGTGTTGCTCCTGCGATGGGAAAATCTCCTCAGGAATGCTGATGGTGCTGTGAAAGATGTGTGTGCCTAATTTGAAGTGCAGATAATCTTCACATAACAAGCTTATCTTTTTTTTATTTTATTTTGTGACAATAATAGATTATTATAATGTAAATTATCCTCCTTTCATAGCTCTGCAAAATGAATCCTGTATCTCACATGGATACAGTAGAAAAGCTGCATGACCTGGCACCCAAAGACATTCTGCAACCCTTAAGCACTGCTGCTTTATTGGGTCAGATCTAGGTGAAAGCTCCAGAGAAACTCACCAAAATAAGAATGGGTGTTTGTGGGAATGCCAGTCTGTATGTGATACATCAGTTTCACGGCATGTGTCATCCCTAGGGTGTTAATTTTGATTTGAATGTTATCTGTGGTCTTTAAAGACCTCAAATCCTCAGGAAGGCAAATGGATGTGCTTCCGTCCAATGGTCTGCCCCAGTTAAGATCCAGTGGAGCTTTATAAGAAATGCCAACGTTGTTTCTGCAAATTTGAATCTAAAACTCTTGTTTTGTTACTCTCTTTATTACAATTATAATTTATTTAAAAAGGAATATATAGTTTAGTTTTGCATTCACACACATTATGAAGCGAAGTGCTCTGGAACAAGGCAGTCCTGGTGAAACAGCAGCAGAATCTGCCCGATTACTTGA
This sequence comes from Ifrita kowaldi, assembly GCA_013398055.1. NCBI lineage: Eukaryota > Metazoa > Chordata > Aves > Passeriformes > Cinclosomatidae > Ifrita > Ifrita kowaldi. The sequence goes on along the minus strand of VZRS01003909.1, from coordinate 431,787 downwards.
AAATAAATGTGTGGAATTTTTAGCATTAGGCTTCAAAAGCATGACTTTGTTTAGAGAAAGTATTCCAGGTAGAGTATTGCAGTGTAACAATATGAAAATTGCTATGCAGCCAGATTGCTTGTTCTGATTAGGCTTTTCCATTGTTCTTGGCATGTTCTCTGCATCTAGTTTTGACCCTGCATTAAATGCCTCTGTATCTCCCTCAGGCAGTTTATCCAGGACTACACTGCTGTCTATCATCACCGGGTTTTCAGCATACTGGAAACAGTGGCAGTCTTGGATCAGACGTTCATTACCAGCCTGATTCCCACAATCACACAATCTCTGAAGGATTCAGAGCACAAACAAGGCCTTGGAAGAAATGCTGCACAGAGGTTTGATTTTCATTTAATATTATTTTTTGACAATGAATAGTAGAGGTTTATTGTATTGAAAGAAAGCAGTGTTAAGACAGCAGCACAGACACTCAAAAATGAGTGATTTTTAAGTGTGTTCAGCCAGAAATCTCTCTTTACTCAAGCCTTTCATCGTTTTAAGCCATCTATATTTGCTGAATATTTCCAGAGACGTTTTGTTTTGTCCACAGACCACAGAAGAATTTATATGAATCCAGGTTGTCTCTACACTGTATGTTGCGAAACAGAATTAAGAATTCCTTACCCAAAGAATTTTCCTGTTAGTCCCTGTTTTAGAGGACTTTGTGTCATATATAAAATTATAGTATAATCAGGTATGATCTGAGATGGTTGGAAAAGAAATACCCCCAACTTAATTTCAAGAGCTCTCTCATAATCTAAATTTAGAAGAGTTGTGGGTGTCCAGGAAAGGCTGGCTCTGATAGGCACAGCAGGCTCACACTTCCTCCGTTTGCCCCCCAAGAACTTAGGACAGAAATGTTTGACATGTGAATCCATCTGGCATAATGAGGAAATGGCACATGAGGGGAGCAGCTGTGCAGGCATGATGGTGTCTCTGGTGCAGATGCAGCACTGGCCTTCCAGCATTGTTACAAAACTCCAGGAAGCTCTGCCTTGTGTGGCACCCAAGCCAAAAGGGCTCCCCTTGTTAGTGCTGCTCACTGCAAGGCTGCCCGTGACTCTCCTGTGGTCTGAGCAAGGAACTGGCCCCAGTGTTTGCATTACTGCACATCCTCGGACTACTCAAACGGGAGGATCCACTCATGTCTCACGCTGGGGAAGTTTTGAGGTGTGCTGGCAGGGCCTGGGCTATAAAAAGTCCAAAAGACAGAGTTATGCAAGAATAACTCGTGAGACACTAAAGGGTACTCACAGGGTATTCATCTTCCATTTAATGAAAAATGTATTTAATTCATTTGTAATTATATTACTCACTTTTTACTATCCACTACCAACAACTGCATTTCCTTTTATTTAAGAGAATTTGCCCAGGGTCAGCCTGATGTACCATTATATGCAGGATTTGCACACAACCTGCTTTTCATCCTTTGATAATGTATTTCATAGCTAAAATTTTTGTTTGTTTTTCTTTTGCTAAATACTGTTAATATGGTAACATTCATCCCATTATCTACAAAATACTGAAAGCAAGCAGGTTGTTTGAGCTTCCTGAAATATATGCTTGGAGATTACTGAAGAGCTACATTTCCTTTAGCCTCATCACTTAAACCTTATATATTATCTAATCTGTTGTCGATGTTTCCTATTAGTAATTTCTATTTAGAATGTGCTCCATTACCCAGCAGCCTGAGGTGATCTATGAGCATTTTATTGTAAGAACACTAATTTTCTCTCTTCAAGAACACCTGATTCTCTCTCTTCAGTCCTAGCCTCTAAATAACGTTGTATTAACATATTCAGTGCAATTACTGTAGACATTAAAGTGCAAACCCATCTCTATAAAAGAAGTTAAGGTTCAGAAGTTGCATTAAATGCTTATAGTGGTGATGTCCGGTGTTGTTATTACAAGGAACTAGTAAGAAAACTGCAGTTTTGTTTGCTCAAGTTAATATTTCATGACCAAAACAGATAATTAGAAAAGACCTAAATGTCAGAGGCAGTACTTCAACAATAATTACACTGTCTAGGTTGGAGAGTATTAGAATGAACTTAAGGTGAAAAGTCTCATCAACACATATGCACTCTTCTGGAAATCCACTTGAGTGACAGTTCCGTTCTGAATTCCAGGTTTATTTTAAAACAGTCATTGTCCTTGGTTGAGGATGGTGGTCTAAATCTGGGTCAGTGCTGGGCTGCACCCAAGTGCCAGGGGCTCACATCACTGTGCTGTGGTGAGAGTCACAGGGATTGCTAAGGCAGAAATGAGAGAGCAAACATCGTCAAGTCTGAATGCTAATCTCATCTAGGCCTTGGAAACTGCACGTTTTTAAATGAGGAACTTCTATTTCACAGCAGTTTACTACACAAGTAGGCTTCTAAGCATCTCCACTACACTTCTAGCCATAAACAATGCAATCCTTATTCTTCCTCTGATCTGGCCATGCTAAAGAGTCACAGCAAACAAAGCAGTTGAATAGGTGGGGGGAAGTTACCATGTTTTAATATCCCAATATCTAAACAATATGTTTGGGAATTACTCATTTTTACTCCTAGGATGTGTGAGATTGTTAAAATAACACATTACATGTTTTGATATTTTTTTTTTCCCCAACAGAGAAGCCTATAAGAGACTCTTATCTTACCTCGCAGAGGCTGGACAAAATGAGATACAAAAACTGGAAAATGAGACAGATCAGTAGTGTGCTGGTGACTAATCCTTTCCTCTCAGATGTTATGACATTGTTGGTGCCTAAAACTACAGACTACAACACACTAGACAAGTTCTTTATCTTTACGATGAAAGTACATGTATCAATTTTTGTGGTTGCTTTTTCCCACAATTCATGTATTAATTAAAAAAAAAATTGGGGTATTTTATTATTGTCATGCATTTCAAGATTAACTCAATATCCTGTTGAATAGCAATAGAAAGGTTGAAAGCTAATTTATTACATATTCAAATATCTATATGAATAGAGCCTGTATTACAACGTACAAGACAGGATTTCAAAGAATTTCACAACTTAGTTCACATTGAATGAGACCTGTCCCTCTTAATAGTGTACTTCTGAAAATCTTATTCAGTCTTTTCTTAAGAAAATAATAATTTTGTAATTTCTAATTTATTATTTTAGTAGAATGAGAAAAATGTGTGCCCTCTAGTACTCAATGTGTTGAATGCAGTGCATTCACCAGTTGTGCAAGTGTGATAAACCCTGTGTTAAGAGAGAGCATTTTTTTTAATATGTTTATTGTTTATGTTGCACAGAATGTATATAGCTGTCTTAACCTTCCACCTGTATTAAAACATTTCAGTATTTCATATTCCATTGTAAAAATGCTCTGTTTTCTTTCTGGGTAATAAAAGAAGAGGCAGGTTCAGATTTCCTGTTCTCTTCCTTTTCAATGCTATGTTCTTAAAATTAACCCGTAATTTCCAGGCATCCCATGATCTTTTAATTAGTCATGACACTATTGGTTATCCACTGAGACTAGGTGTGAGAGGTGGGAGGGAAAAAGAAGAGACGACAGACTTCTAATGAAAATACTCATAATTTGATGATAGGCTAGTAATTATTCCTGTTTTCCTGGAAAGTTGGATCTTTCAAATATTTTGCTGTGTTATGGGTCTTTCCAGGGTGGATCTGGCTGTGTAACTTTTTCTACTTTTTTTTCCTAAAGTTCTCAGGAAACTTTCATTAATGGCTGTGGTATCTACACTTTCCACTTTCCTCAATAATCTGAAGCTTTCTGAAAATTTCTGACATTACTTACTGGACTTTGGGAGTGGGTTTGCCCTTACTGGCAACACTGGTGAGCAGGCTCTTACTTTTAAAGTTATGCACATTTTAATTTTACAATGTTAACAGGAAGGAAAAATTATTTTTGTGTCTAATAGCTCCACAAAAATCCCTAAAATCTTGTTCAGAGCAGCTTCCTTTTCCTTACAGTAATCTTATCAAGTCGAACTAGATAATCTTCTTGCCTAAATCAGCTATTGGTACTTCAGATAATGCAGTAACTAAAAGCCTCTTTAGGCTACTTAATAGTGCAGAACATGGAGGTTCTTTTCATTATGAAAGTGACTTATTGAACTTGCATTGTAGCTTCTCATAAGCTTATGTACCTGGGAGGAGTTTTATTCATCCCAGGAGGATTCTGCTTCTGAAAAGCTTTTTCTAAAAAAATATAAAACACCCTTCTCCAAGAGAAATTAATTGAGATGCCTTCGAAATTTGAGTCCTGCCACACAGTGGATCCCAGAACAGATGTCTGACTGCAGTACTACTTCCTGAAAGTAAAGACTGTGATTTTAAAGTATTGAACAGATATTATAACAAAGCACTTAATGATGTGTTTAGGAGGTTATTAAAGACATATTTAATACTATCTGCAGTGGTTGGAAGTCTCTGAAAAAGAAACAGGACTTTATGTAAATGCATAGCAGCTCCTGGCGCATGAGAAACTAATTTAAACAGTTTGGAAATTATCATTCTTCTCTGTCACAAAGTTAATGCGAACAGAAATAAGGCATTTTGCATCATAGTCATCAACCACTGCCAAATGGGGGATGTGGTTTGGTCTATTTATTTGGTATGGACATTTGCAGATGTGACTGATAGTTCCAATAATATTAACGAGAGGAAGGCTTGCAGAGTGCTAGTTTATGCTGACTTACCAAGCATACACCAAAACAGCAGTCCAAAAGCAGTTAGGAAGAACAAAGAAAATGCTTATTTTAACTACAATATAGAAAAAACTTAAAAGCTAAATATATATATATATATGTATGTATGTATATGTATATATATATAGTCTTATTAGATGCTCTCTCTATAAAGGCTGCTTAATGCAATAAACATTATTTAAATTAAACCTTTCTATATTATTTTACATGGAACAGTTTGGTTTAAAAGAGGGTAGATTCAGACTAGATATATGGAAGAATTTTTTTATTAAGAGGATGGTGAAACCCTGGGACAGGTTGCTCAGAGAGGTGGCAGCATAAAGTGACAGCCTGATTTCAGCTTTTATAGGCTCTTCCTTTGGCCTGCATTTTTGTAGCACTAGGGCAGCATTTTACTTATTGGATGGTAAGGGTGTCTCCCAGTATGTTGTTCAAAAATAACACTGCTTGCAAGGACGGACACTTCCTGCAGTTGTAAATTCCACAACTGATGGTGAAAAGGTCCTGAAAATAAAATTGTAGCTAGAGTACCTAATTCAGAGGAATTCCATCATTCAAACCCATCTATATAATGAAATGTTGGTATTATAAGTTATTTTGAATGTTATGATGGTTTAACCCCAGCCAGCAGCCAAGCCCCACATAGCTGCTCTCCCCACCAGTGGGATCGGGGAGAGGCGGGAAGGGTAAAAGGTAGAAAACTCCTGGGTTGAGACAAAGGCAGTTTAATGGGGAAGGCAAAAGCCATAAATAGGGAAGGCACACAAATAAGGCACAACAAGGAATGAATTCACTGCTTCCCAAGGACAGGTGGGTGTTCAGCCATCTCCAGGACAGCAGGGCCCCATCACATGGAATGATGTAACACGTAGCTTGGGCAGGCAAACCCATCACTCCAAATGTCCCCTCCTTCTTCCTTCTTTCCCCCACTGTATGTATTGACCATGATGTTCTATGGTCTGCAATGTCCCTTTGGTCAGTTGGGGTCACCTATCCTGGCTGTGTCTCCTCCCAACCTCCCAAGCACCCCCAGCCTCCTCACCAGCCTGGCGGTACGAGAAGCAGAGAAGCCCTTGGCTCTGCGTAAGCCCTGATCAGCAATAACAAAAACATCTCTATATCATCAACCCTGTGTTCAGCACAAATGCAAAACACAGCCCCCTACCTGCCACTGTGAAGAAAATTAACTCCACCCCAGCTAAAACTAGCAGACATCTCAATTAATTACTTATAGCTACAGAATCACTGTTTGTCAGTGGAGTTGTAACAGAATATTTAATTTCAGTAAGCTTTTCCTTGCCCCAAGCATGGGGCCCAGTCTGTGACCAGAGTGTCCTTTCATTTGGAATGCCAATACTGGTGATGGGAGACCTGTCTGAAATAGAGCCATCATAAGCCTTGCCAGCATTTTCCACACTGATCTCCTTGGCCAGAGGACTGTTCCAGGATATAAGAGGACTATGTGTGTGTATATATACTAAGCACCCTTTTTTCCTGCAATGTATAGAATTGAGATCTGAATAGACAGTATTTCATTTTTATGTTTCCCCTATTCCAGAATTCAGGATACCAATCACCTCTGACCCATTATCATCCCTATGACATGAAACATATGTCCAGCACATGATGAACAGTGGCAGGCAGAGGGGAAGTCTGGCTTATCTTTCCTTTAGTAACCTTAACAAGATAACATGAAAAAAAATACCTTCTGTTCAGAATTCACATGTGACTTCCATTAGTCCCACTAAGCTGTCCCTCTGTTTCATAAGAATTTTACATTTGTTATTGTTATTGAAGAGCAGAAACATGGTAATTTAAATTGTTCCTTGCTTTCATTTTCAATGAAAAAAAAAAGGGTGGGGGGGGTACATGTTTCAGTAAAAAAGAGCTTCTGAAATAGAAAAATTCACACCTTTTATGCTGGAATAGAGCAGCAGATCTATGGAAAGAATAAGGTCCTGTGTTATCTGTTGTAATTGAACAGAAGAGGAGCTGCCATTAGCATAAACTGCTTGGTCATCTAAGGAACTTTGATAACTCTGCACTTAAATGCAATGTATTTCCCTCAGGAAACAAAAAGTGTTTATTGCGCTCTGGTTTTCCTTTTTTCAGTAGCTTTTTGATAATTGTGTATGCAATGGGTATTTCCAGTTTGATCATATTTTAGAATTTTTAGCTATTACTTAAAACTCAAATTCAGTGTAATCAGCCCATCTGTTAGCAATGGTTATAAAATTATGTTGAAGATTAAAAATCTGATGCAGTGTCAATATGTCCTAGCATAATTAAGCTTGTTTTATGATGAATGACTAGGATATGGCTTTTGTCTACTTGAGCAGTTTTAAAGTGGTAAACCTTTTGCAAGCTTAATGTACAAAGTGCAAAGGTATGTACAGAACAACAAAAAAAAAGTAAAAGCTCAGATCCTCTGTTAGTAGATGTGGTATCTTTACAGGTCTGTGGAAATGCCAGCAGAGTAATTCCACATTACAACCAAATTCACTGCATTTGTCAGTGCATCAAATACTATCTTGGCTCTACCCTTCTCCTTGCAGAATGACACCAAAACAGGCATTAAAAATGCAAATTTGCTAAATTCATTATTTGCTTTAGAAAGGCCCAGCATGACCTGCATCGGCACTGGTGGAAAAATTAGCACAGCATTTGCTTGCATGAATTGAGGGTATTGCTAAAAATACTTACTCTGTTCTTCAGTACTTGCAGCATTGCAACATTAACGTTTCAAGCATTTTAATTCTGCCATTACTGTGAAGCAGCTATATATAATCATCTCTATTGGAAAACCATTCTTTATGTGGACACTTTATCCCTTCATAACGTGTCCTTGGGGAGAAAAAAACTAACTCATTTTGCAAAAATAGAACTGCATAAGTCCTTTATATACAGTCTGTGTGCTAAACTTCCTGCAGTCTTCCTCCCTACAAACTCTGCCTGCAGATGAAGTGTTTTAACCTTGCCCTCTTAATTTATTCTACATTCTAATTTTCAATAAACAGATGCCGCCTCTTTTCGCGCTTGTTTCCACATTGTTCCACATTCTGCCTGCGTTGTTTCTGCATGTGTGAATATTCAATTATCTATTTCTCCACGATTCTGCAACTGATGTACTAAATGTCTGTACAGGTTTGGGGGAGGGTAACTGGGGAAGGCAAAGCTTAGATGAAAAAGAGTTACAGAAGTTTCAGCTCTTCTGTCAGGAGCTTGGCCCAGAAGTTGCTAAGCTAAGAAGAAAATCATAAGCCACAACTAGAAATCGAAGGATTACAAAAACATTACTGTACAGAAGCAGAACTGCTGCACGCTGGCTCATGACATGTGAGTTTCTTTAGTCAGCACTTGGGTGTGAAATACTCAAGAGATACCAAAGTGGCAGAAGAGGCTGTTGGTGCTGCTGCTTGTGAAAATCAGGTATTTTTTTGATTAAAAGCACAAAGCAGCTGATTCCCTTGTGGTTATTTATAGCTAAGAAGAGCTGATAACACATTTTAGGACTCAAAGATAAAGTATATAGACTTTAAAGTATATACTTTGATTAAAGCTACATAAAGGATAGAATATTACTCTTTATATTACTCTTCAGGGAGTGGCCTGAAAAAGATCAGAGAATAGCTTTTCAGCTCTTTAGACCTTGTGACCCAAAAGTCTTAGTTGCAGATATAAAGAGCTTTAATGTGTAAATCTAAGGAGTTCAGGGCACAGAATTGCACTGTCTTCCAAACGGGACAGTCGGTGACTGCTGCTGCATTATTCACTGGTAAGAACACCTCTTTCCCTGAAGCAGCAGTGAGTTCTCACTGTTTGCAACTTGTCCCACACACTCCCAGCTGGATAAATGGCTTGTGTTGGCGTCTGCTCTCACACTGTGATGGATCAGACTCTGACAACAGAACCAGCAAGCATAGAAATAATGTTCTTGTTCTGGACAGCTTTAAGGCTGTGTGGAAAAAATGAACTAAACTGCATGTCAGAGGCATGCACCAAATCCAGTAGGCTGGGTAGGCATGAAGGTTGGGTTCAGAGTTGTATGTTTGCCCAAAATGGTACAAAATTTAGAACATCACAGGTGGATCTGGATGTCACACATGGGATTCTGAAACCATGGCAATTTCAGAAGGCAGAGACACTCAGTGGCAGGGTGGCAGAGCGAGGACATGGTGATGCAGAAACTTCAGCTCACCAGGCATCCTTTGCAGAAGTCCTGCACAGCTGCAGGTGGCAGGTGAAGCCAGCCTTGCTCTCCCATCCTCAGTCCTTCCAGCTGAGACCCCACAGCTACAGCAGGGTGCTCTCTATCTGCTCTTGCATCCACACTGTTCCCTTTTCTTACCTGGCAATAATTAACTGGGTTTTGCTCATCTGGCAAGGGCCATGAGGCATTTTCTGACTTCAGGTACAGCAAAGCACCCTCCATCTGTCCTGCAGGTCCTGCAACAAAAGCAGAAAGAGCCAGATAGGAAAGTGTGACACAAAAACTTAAATGACTCAGAGGTTGCTGTGAAAGACCTCTGTAATCAGTGCAGCCTGATGATTAAGAGCCAGAGCAGAATCCTGACACTAATAGGAGCATATGTGTTGTCCTGAGGCTCTGTGGCAGAGGTACCCCTAACCAATATAATGCAATTGCACAGCTGTTTAAAACTGCCATTCACAGTGCAGACAATTGGTGATAACAACCAGAGCAGTAAAAGTGTCTAAGGGGCAGAACAAACATGATAAATAACTTTCTTGCCTTTCAGACCTCGAACCAAGAGGCACATGCTGCTTTGCATAAGGAAGCTGCCCCCCTCTGCTCCTCAAACCCAGGCCACTGCTGCCACTTTCTGCCACTGCTCAGCAGTCATCCTAATCCCTCCCCTTGCTCTCCAGAAGCAGCAGTTTAGAAATTATTCCATAGCTACAGCTGTGGTAAGCTATGAGACCTAGGAATACAAGCCTCCAAACTAAGCTGAGACTGAAAACATACTTTGCACTATTGTCCAGAAGTGCACGGGGCTTTACAAACAGGAAGTGTCAGTTCTGCCCCCGAAAGAAAAACTCAGCACTCACCTGGTGTGGTACCTCAGGGATGAGATTCAAAGCCCCTGCACACAGGTTTTGATTATTTTAGCCACCGTCCTCTTGAAAATGAGACGTACTCTGTTTGTGTCCCTGAAAGCCCCACCTAAGTCAAAGTCTGAATACTTGCAGGGCTTGGACCCTGCAGCCCACACGGCAATACAATTTCTGTGAATGCCCTGTTCAGAGAGCTGTTCCTTGCATGCAGATTTCCAGGAGATCAAACAAATTAAAACAAGAAACTAAAATAGGTCTTGATGTACAGCCTATCCAGCTCCCTTGCAGCACAGAGGAAAGTCCTGCCTGGATGCAGGCTTGCTTGGTGCACAGAAGGAGATGGTGTTAGCAACTCGAGTCAGTGTGCCAGGCAAAGACTGTGCAGCTGCAGCTCTGCTCGGGGCAACGAGAGTGAGAAAGCTCAGCAAAAAAAAACAAAAAACCAAACCAACCATAAAACAGTCTAATCTGATAAGTATGGAAAAGGAAAGGTGATGTTCCACCAGTACACTGCCCAGTGGGAGACAGAAATGGTAATAAAGTTACCTCCCTGTAACCAGACCCTTAAAAGCTAAAAGATGTTTTTGATTTGAAAGCACTGCTCACTGGACAAAGTCAAACCTGTTCCTGTCCAACAGGCACAGGCTACTGCTGCAGCATATTCCACATGTGGCATTAGCAGGAGCATCAGCGGGAATTTGAAAGGTCTGCTCAGGCAGCACAGTGGCAGGGAGCTGATCAGTAGGTAAGGCAGAGAAGTGCAGAGTATCCATAAATCAGAAATAGAGAAAGATTTAATTACATGCTTGGTTAATATTTACAAACTTTGACATTTTTGTTCGATATGTAAATAAAACACAGAGATAAGAGACAGGGGCTGCAGTAGCTAAGCAAAGCCAAAATACACCGGGTTAGAGTATTTGCTGTGAGCTGGCATATGCCTGGAGAATGGAATGGAGACACACTATATAAACTGAAAGAATAAATAAATAAATATTGACATTGTTCTACACCTGCTTAGCCTCTGGAGACCAGTGATTCGTGGGACCATATGTTGGACAAAATGAGACTGTTCATTGATAATTGTAAATGTGGTGACCCCTTGCAAACTGAATATTAAAAATATTAAGTAAATGGCACATTTTAATTATACAGTAAAGAGGCTGATCTCCACCATTAAAAGACTGCAGCTGTCAGGAAGAATTGATCATATGACAGAAGGTAACATTTATTTGGTAGTAGACCTTGGTAAATGACATCCCAAACAATCTTTAGATTCTCAGACAAACACATTCAGTTCAGACTTGAGCTTAACCATGAGGTTTCATTTTCTTTGCCTTTCAGCTGAGACAATTTTTATCTGTTCCTCATATCCTATAGGGCTTGTTTGTTTTTTTGTTTTAATCTGTTTTGAAGTATTTAAATTTCAAATGAAGTATTATTAAATGAGAAACTGTAAACAATGGAGTTCGGAATTGGAAGTCAACGCATTTGTTATTCTTTTTGCCAAAGGTATCGAGTAAGTTGCATAATTAGCACAGTATTATATCATCTTTGTCAACATAAACAGAGATTTTTTATCATCTTTGAAAGCGCCACTGGTGAACGACTGAAAGTGCAGACTCCAAAGAGCAGCAGCCCAGGAAGAGCTGAGAGCATCCACAATGCCTGACGAAGTTGCATAAGGAAATGAAGTAGACACATAGCAAGTAGTCACCAGCAGAAATGCCCAACGCTCTCATGTAGCTGCTTCTACATCTGAGGCTGAGGAGAGAAACCGCACAAAGGTTTTGTTGCTTCCTTCCTGCTTGCTGTGATCCGACTTTAAGACAAATGTGTGATGGTAAAGCAGCAGCTCAAGTGGATTGATTCTTCTCACTGACCCAGAGAAACCCTTCTATGCACAGGGTTTGATGTTTTCCCCCTCCACTTCTGGTTCTGTGAAGCGCAAGGAATGTGTCACATTGTGCCGATCCTGTGGTGAGGCACTTGCAGAGTCTGAAGGTTGGGGCACGTGAAGTAAGGAGCTGGGAGAAAGCAGGCTGCTATTCCATTGGAAGCGAAGGGGAGCGTAGGCCCATAGAATACCTCTTCCTTCCCCTCCTTGCTAACATCCAGCACCTGCATGTCAAAGCATACAAAATACTTCTGGGATCACAGAAGAAAGCTGAAACAAATTCGCTGGCACCCACCACATGTATTTACTATTCATCCCAGTGGAAAGGTAGTTTCAGATAATTTTTAGATTATTTCTGGATCTGGTATTTTTGGTTTTTTGGATTTGCTGTTCTCATCACCCAACCCAAAACCTGAGTGCACAGGCACTCAGGAGCAAATGGTGACATTGGATCCTGCTTCCTGGCAGGAGAAGGTGCAGCCGTGCAAGGGGGTTACCCTGCACAGAAGGGCTCCTGTTAGCACAGAGCACAAATCATCTGTCAGCTCAGTGGTATATAGGGGGCACAGAAGCTCTATGGAAGATGGGAATGCCAAATAAATGACTGACTTAAAGTAAGTAAAGGTATTTGAAAAAAGTGGAACTTTTTCTTCCAAAGGAGAGAGCAACCTCAGTTTTCCTCAGCTGGAAGATAAAAGGGCTAGTTTTGCTGGTTAAAGCCAGGCACACTGCCAACAGCTGAGGAGGGACAGCACACAGAGCTCTGCCAAATCACTCATTATATTTCTTTTCCCTTTTATGTGGGGACTGTAATAGGCAGGCTGCCAGTTCATGATCAGTCTGGGGATGTGGACAAATGTCCATTTAAGAAAGCAAGATCCCACGATCAGTTTTGCTTGTCACTAAGCCGTATTTAAACCCAGGTGCAATACTGCAAAGTACCTGTTGATTATAAACGAGCCCACTGGTGGAGCACAGCTGCTACCTCTATACTGTGCTATTACTCCATCTAAGCATTATATGTCAGCATTATATATCCCAGCCAGCCTGAATGACTTTTTCCAATAAATTTTTAGCTTTGGTATCCAGCAGCTTGTTAAAACACTATTCTATTCTATTCTATTCTATTCTATTCTATTCATGTTGGAAGCAAATGAAAATGTTGTTTATCAGTGAAAGCGCAGAAACTGAGCCATAAACAAGAGTTTCTGTCTGTAAGTGCCCAGCGGGTCACAAAGCAATGGCTGTGATGCAGAACTGCTTCACTCAGAGACATGCAGAATGATAAGAATTCCAAATTTCTGGACCAAAGTACCTGAAAGCCATGGATCTGCAGTGAGCTCCTTTTATAAAAGATGGGAGAGCAGAAGAGTTTGTTGGACAACCTATTGCCTAGAGCAGGGATCAAAAAACTTCCATTGAAGCTTTAAAGCAGTAAGCAGTAGGGCAAGTCACAGGCTGACTGCACTTGGTCAATGAACAACTTGTTTACTCTGGCTGCCCTTCAGAAACACAACTTGGAAAGAAGAGAAAAATCACAATATGGGCTGAAAAATTCTTAGCCCCGTCATCCATTTCTGCAACCCTATTACCTTTGAACTTGATTGTGTAACCTGTGAATATATACACATTATTTTATCCAAACCTTGCGAAAGGAAAGATAACTCAGCCCTGGTTTACTGGAATATCTTAGAGGAATTGCATCTATTGGCTCATCTGGAAATACTTTTAATATCTACAATACTTCCTCTCTGTTTATGCAGGTTCAGTGACTGCATAAGAAATATCCTTAATCTCTCCACTTCACATGTATTTTCCTTTTTTAATAACAACTGTGCAAAACTTATCCTCGCAAAATTATTGGAAAAGACTTTAAAAGAAACCTAAATCGCTCACCTGGATACATGCCAAAGGCTCATTTGTCCAAATCGAATAGCCACCAACTAAATATATTCTACCATTGTGGACAGCAACTCCAGACTCATTTTGACCTAAAGCAAAGAAGGAAATAGAAACCACTTTCAGTGTTTAATTAACCCTTTTAACACCAAATGCTGGAGTTCTGTAATAGGATGCAAACACTCCTGGCAGTAACTTGACTTTCAGAATTCCCAACATGTCTGAGCAAAGGTGAAGCGTGGGGGCAGCTCCTTGCTCTCTGCAGGAGCCCCACCTGGTGCTGCCCAGAGATAGCCCAGGTGAGCAATAATGTGGCTGTGCAGGGGACCATCTGCTGCCTCCTCAGGTGTGTCACAGGTGACAGGCACGGTCCCCCCCTGCCCCTCAGCCTCCATCAGACACGAACACCCAAGCAGCCACAACAGAGCACTGAGTGCCCCTCACGTGCTGCCCACACCTGTTCAGCCCCGCTCCTCCAGGTGCAAGTACGGGGAAAATCGCTGGGGCTGCTGCGCAAGTTCATCCCCATAGCAACAGTCTCCGAACAAGTTTGGAAGTTTTGAGGGGAAAAAACAGCCTTAAAAAAGTCTGCACTACACAGTGCACCAGGCACATTTACTGCCAGTTGCACAAACAGAAAGAAAGGCTTAGATAGTTTCTTAAGGTGCAGGTTGTGGAAACAACCTGCAGGCAGTGGAGAGGAGGCTGCCTCACAGCAAAGCATTTAGTGGGACAGGGTCAGCTCCAGAATGAGGAGAGTGCCTGTGGTGCCACGGTTTTGCAGTTGCAAATCAGATGACATCCTTCTCAAAGGCTGTCAGTTCCTCCAGACAATAAAATAATTAACTAGTGAGCAAAAGACACGTGAAAAAATAGTTCTGTTTGACCGTGTGTAATTCCTTTTTAATCTATGCCTCTCTCCCCAGTGTTCATCAAGTACTCTGACGGCCTGACTTGGAAACCAAGCAACCCTACTGTTGGTGCTACTCTAAGAATGTGTCACATGCCTGTCTGAAGCGTGGCCAGCAGGTTCAGGGAGGGGATTCTGCCTCTCTACTCCACTCTGGTGAGACCCCACCTGGAGTGCTGTGTACAGCTCTGGGGACCTCAGTACAGGCAGGACAGTGACCTGCTGGAGTGAGTCCAGAGGAGGCCACCAAGTGGACTGAAGGGATGGAGCACCTCTCCTGCAATGAAAGGCTGAGAGAACTGGGGTATGTTCAGCCTGAAGAAGAGAAGGCTTCAGGGTGACCTAATTGTGGCCTTCCAGTACCAGTAGAGAGCCTACCAGAAAGCTGGAGAGGGACTTTTTAAAAAGGCATGCAGTGACAGGACAAGGGGTAATGGCTTCAAGCTGGAAGTGAGTAGGTTAAAATTAGGAAGAAAGTCTTTACTTTGAGGGTGGTGAGGCTGCCCAGAGAAGTTGTGGATGCCCAGTCCCAGGAAGTGCTCAAGGCCAGGTTAGATGGGGCTTTGAGCAACCTGGTCCTGTGGGAGGTGTCCCTGCCCATAGCAGGGGGTTGGAACTAAATGATCTTTAAGGTCCCTTCCAACCCAAACCATTCTCTGATTCTATGTCTCTCCCTGGGATTCAAGGGGATAAAACATCAGGGAATTGCATCAGGTGGAGGTGAAGTTTGGTGGACTGGGTGGCAGGGACAGTGAGTTGCAGTGCTATGCAAGTTCCACCTGAAACAGTTCTTCCTAGTAAGTCAAGAAGAACTTTACAGATCCTGTAGCTAACTAAGTGCTCAATTCACTTCTGACTTGACAGAGTTCCAACAAGGACACTTCCTTTTGGATAATTTATTAAGAAAATACTGTTTAGAAATAAGTGAGAGTTAACAGATTTCAGTGAAAGCTTTGCCCTATAATGCCAGCCGAAACCACTACAAAATGATGTTACATGGTAAAGACACATCAGTCTCTTGTACACTCAAACAGGCAGATAAACCAATACCACAGGCAAGCTTTTGGAGAATTAAAAAAAGCAGTACTTGTAATATTATGCCAAATTATTTTTGACTGCTTAATTAAATAAAATTTATCTGCACCTTCTTCAAAGTTTAATGTACAATGTGGTAAAACAAATGTTTTGTAGACCACTGAATGCCAGAACTGTAATGAAAAGTGTCTTCTTGGCTAACGATGGTCCCTAAATCAGAGGCAATTGTAGCAAAATCATGGGGTTCCACGTACTAAAGGCATCTAAAGGGAAAATATGTTTCAGTTCAACAATAGTGAGTTCCCCTTTTGTACAATGCTCACCTGTCAGCATGTTGAAGCTGCAACGGGTCCACTGGTCGGCGTCTATGCTGTAGGAGTCTATGTGACGGACCAGGATCCGATCGTTGTTGTAGTCGAGGTCATTCCCACCTAACACGTAAAGCTTCCTCTGGACAGCGGCCATGGAGTGATACACTCTCCTCTGCGGCATCGGGCTGCGGCTTAACCACTTATTCTGGGAAGAGAGGGAACTTGTCCAAGCACTGCTCAAAGACACACCTATACTGGTAGTGCAATAAACAGCAGCACAGTACTGGTTTCTTCTTAGCCTGGGTCAGGAACCACAAGTGCATATACTTGTTCTGTTCATATGCAAGACATGTGTGTTGCTTTAACACTGACTAAGGATACTGGACTTTTAACATGTGGTTTACAGTTCTCACATTTAAATTCATTAATTTAATGGTATTTCTTGCTCTGTATTTTTTTTGTCTAGCTCATCAGGTTTCAAAGGTCTTTTTTTTTCTTTATAACTCAGTAGGAAATTCTCCTTAAACCAGACTATTAGATGTCTCCTTTGTATAGAGTGCTAAAATTATCTGTACCAATGAGCTCTGTTATGAGAGAAGAGAGATTCTTCTACCCTTCGTTATTCAGAAGCTTATTTGATCTTTTCCTTGGAGAATGAAGCAACAGGAAAAATAATTTCCTAAAGAATCTTCTCAAATGATTCGTGCATTTGGTTTAAAGTTAACCCCTTATTTGTGGAAAATTACAAAGTTACAACCCTTTGCATATTTTTCTTACTCATTAACGATATTCAAGAATTTTACCTGTTTAGGGGAGAGGCAAAAAGACATGGAAGACATGGGATTAAAGCACAGTATTTTATACCTGAGAAAACAATTGCTCCTGCTGTGCCTACCAAATCAAACAACCTGGCAATGGATGGGATTAATTTAAGTGGAGGAAGTTAAAAATCTGTGAGGAAATTTTTTGTGATACATGTGCAGCAACTCAAGAGCCTCTAAACCTTGTGCCTTTTAACCTCTGCAACATATAGCTATACATTTCAATGTGTAATAGTTGAATATTAGGCATTAATGTTTGCATTAGTAGTCCAGTCTCTTAACACCAGACTATAGACACCATCTGCTTTGCAAAGCCTGCCTGCATCCCCTGATTATATCTTTAGCTTCCTCCACTGCAGTGCCTGCCAGGTGAGCCTCAAAGCGCTGCAGAGGCAGCGAAACAGAGGGGCCTGGCGGGGTCATTTCTAATAAGCCGGTGTGTGAATACTAATCAGTGGTGGGGAAGCAGAGGTCAGCCCAGCCGGCTTGTTGGCAGGTAGCTGTGTGCTCGGTGGCAGATGGCAGGCATTATCGACTCGCCACAAAGGCCTCGCGCAGGAGCCGGCGCTGGGGCTCCGTGATAGAGCTATTGAGATTCCGTGCGAGATGCAAGCAGATGTGATGGTTTCCAGTACCCACCGTAAACAATATGCCAGCAGAATTTTTAAAAAGAGCTTGTGTGTACAAACACGAAGCAGACCTCGTTTGAAGAATGCAAGTGCACAATTCCTCCGTAACTCTTCACGCGCCAGGCCCGGTTCCTCGCCGTCAGCACGGCACACTGAGGCAGCCCCACCACCGCTGTTCTGGGGGGCAACTTTCATGTCAGCAAGTGAAGGATCAAAGTGAAAGGTACAGTAGAGACATGGTATCCAAATACGTGTCCCCCTCACAAGCAAAGTAAGATTGCTGCCTGTAATTGCTACTTGGATTTAGGACAGTCAGCATTTGTACAGTCAATGATAAAACTGCACCTCAAAAAGAACGAGGCAGGTGTGTCATCTCCTGCTTTCTGCTTCAGGCCCCATATGTGCTATGCTTTAACAAGTCAGTGGGAACCACATAGAAGTATCTCCTAACACAATTTTGTTCCAAATACAGCAATCAAAGCCCCTATCCTACAATCAGAAAAGTCAATACTCTTCCACGTGGGTGTAAATCAGGCTATGCAACTCTGATTGCAAGCTTAGGACTTTTAATTCCTAATACAAGCAAGAGGGCATAACCATGCCCTAACCCTCTGAAATGGTTACTGAGCCGTGCTAACCTAATCAAAACACATACATAATGTATGAAATAATCCCTAAAAGATATTTTAGGTGCTTGGGTAATGAAATGATAGGCACCCTTGCAGTCAGCAGAGTAAGTCACGGCCAGGTAGTACAGTTCTCAAAATATGCAGGAAACAAAGAGGCCCATATATGCAATTCAAAGCAGAAATGCCAATGAAAAGCAGCGGTTTTGGGACACCGACTTTGAGTATACATTGCCTAGGGCTGCTGGATTACAAAAAAAAAAAATTAAAAAGAAGACCAAGTAAAATAAATACTGATAAATACAGGGGATTTAAAGCACATTTCTGTGTTTAATCTAAGATATTTCTAATGCCTATAGGCTTAAAACCATAATAAGTTGCCAGGGTCTCCATTACTCTGTTAAACTCACACATCAGTACAAAGTGAATTTAAAACACCACTAATTCAAATGGTCAGTGCTTTTAGCCTTACAAAATCCTTGTATGCATTTGCCAAGAAACCTGTTTGAAGCAAAACAAAACATATAAACATATATAACACAGATACTCACCTGCTTAGGATCATAGACCATGAGTCTGTTTTGATACTGTGCAGTATTTGTTACTCCTCCTATAAAAGAGTTTAAACAGGTTACATTTTTTCATATCAGTAAAGCCAGGACCGAGATCAGGTACAGCAAAAGAACCAATTCTAGAGTTCATTTGCAGATAATAACATCATTACATACTACCACTTCTGCTTACATTCCACTGCATTTCTTAATCTGGTTACAAGGGGAAAAAGCCCCATTTGTCAAACATACAGAAACACAGAATAGTGTCAATAAACACCCCCCACACACTTCCTTTGTAGAGCTAATTCTATGGCCCAAAAATGAGATAAAAATTGATCTGTTTATAAGTAACTGTGCCTTCAGCCTTCATGAAGACACAAAGATAAAACCCACTCCTGTTCCAAGGAACATACAGCATGTGACATGGTTTAAAAGAGGAGGAGGTGGGCTTGCATCAAAGAGAAGGGAGAGGTCAGAGAGAAGCTCTGTCTTACCAGGAACATGACGGGATACTACTGCCAGTTAGAGCACAGTGCAAACCTGTGCAACTGTGCTCACCTACACATTTGAAAGAAATCCTGTACTTAGTTTGTATTGTAGAGAGAACATCTCCTGGTTTAGTTGTAAACTTGGGTTGGAAGGTTCCTCCTCAGTGACCAGAAACATCACTACCACTTACTTTTCAATAATGGACAGGAAAGCATGGTGTAAAGCACCTCAGAAAAGCTCAGAATAGAGAAGATGCCGCAAACCAACTATTTACCTCAACACAGTAAAGAGATGTTTAATGCCTGATCATCCTCTTCTCATTTTGTTTTAAATGGCAAATTTCGCTAAGTAAACATGGAAAACTTCTTCAGTCTGTAATCTTACCTGTGCAAACATGTTTCTGAGTGAGCTCAAGCCTTCTGGGGACATGGTGTCACTGCAGCACTGCCACAGTTCCCAGTCCCCCTCTGTCACCATGCTGGGCCCATGGGAAGATAGAATCAGAAATAACACCTGCAAGCTGCACCTCACCTTCATCCTGCCAGGAGGTCTGGGCACAACTAGGGCATGTCAGTGGCCACACACCAGTGATGCTCATACTGACACACAAACTGTTTATATTACAGTTTTAATGGCACATGGACAATAGTGGACAAAATCCACAGCAATGAGAGCAAGGATTTTAATCTTATTTCATTTCATTTTGTTGACGCTTCCCTTTTTGTGAGGGCATACACTGTTTCAGCCAGGACAGCAGCACAGTGACTTACATTCCTGCTGGCTGAGCTATGGCCCAGTCCCACTAAGGTAGCTGGGTTGGTTTTTTTCCTTTTGTCCCCAAGCTCTGTGCTGGGGAATCCTCATTTTGCCAGCCTTCAGCTATGCTGAGGGCAGCATTTTGGTTCAGAGGCATACCATGATTTTGAAGCAACTCTGCTACTTCCCCCATGTCATTTTAGGCTGTAGGTTGGGACTGGTGTGCATTCATGTTAAACCAGAAGCTCTGCTCCAGATGTGTACCAGTTGTGCTCCAGTTCCTAATGGCAGCATAAGGATGTGAAATAATAACTGGTCTTTTGACTTTGTACCATCTGAGTACTGGGAACATTTGAGCCAGAGGACCAGAACAAACCTAGTCCAAAGCAAAAAATGTGAAGGGTACATGGAGTAAACATAGAGAACTCAGCACCAAGGTTTTACCTGCTGATCTGCTCCTACTGGGCTGAGCTACTTGCTGACATAGAAGTACCCTCTGATCACTCCAAATAAGTTGAGTGGGGCCAAGAATCGATAGCAGAAATTACAAATGTCTCTATTTTAGAGTCTTTTCTTCAGCTGCAGAAATGATGCTGCTGCTTGGGTGCATCTCTGCAAGCACCAGCCTGTACTGGGCACCTACCCAGGGAGGGCAGCACAAACTCCCAGCTCAGAGATGCTCACAGGCTAAGAGATAGCTGGGATGAGATGTAGCCTTTCCAAACTGTTTCCATCACCCTATACCACACCTTGCCCATCACAGCACATGTGAAGTGCACACACAAGAACAGGCATTGGAAAGCAATGACTGCTCCTGTGTCTGATCTCACAATCTTTAATGTGCCTCTACACTGTTGTGCAGCCTTCACATTCCTAGTGGTCATCAGCCATACACACAAAAAATTATTTCCTAATATCTCTTTTGTAATTTGATTTTTTTTTATATATATATGTATATTTTCACTCCCAGCATAATGTCTAAAATGAGACATCAGATTAGTATCTTGAAAAATAAAAAACATAGTTATTTGGATTATTAGCTCCAGAATGCTGAACTACAGGAGACACATTCGAAACACAATGCTGGGTCGTACACTTCCATTCTGAAAGGGCACCTTAATTTGGGGGGAAAGATGTGAAGGAAGAAGAGAAAGAAGAGTATTGTTTCCTCGTAAAATAACAAAATAAGCAAATAAGCAAAATTTTTTGCTTCTCTTCACAAAGAGCCCCTCACACCAAGTACACAAGCTTACATCTTTTCCCCTGCAATATTGCTCATCTCTGGTGTTTTATCATTACATTCCCTTCACATACTGCTCTTCACTTTTAGATTAATCTGCCAAAATGAGATGCTAAGGATTTGCATACAGATTTGACTACACAAAAATAGATCTGGAATTAATAACAGTCTCTATATGTTTTAATTTCTTCTAGACTGGAGTACCCTTGCCTCCAGCAGTATTCTTGGCTTTGAAAGTCATCAAGCTGATTTGTCTGCTCTTAGGTTATGATGCCACATGCTGCTACACTGTCCCCTGCAATCAAAGTGCTCGCAGAGAGAGATTCCATGCCTTCCCCTAACAAGTATATTTTATAGATTGGCAGTTTTGATCTCCCCTCCCCAGGGGGATAATCTGCATCTTAACAGGTTTCTATAGATACATCTGTCATTAAATATGCCATCTTATATCTGCATCAATTTTCAGACTCTAGTTCCTTCTAACTTTGAAGTGCTATAGCAAAAGTTTAAAATTTTCTGCCAAAATTCAGATTTAACAAGTTTGCAATGTCCCCTTGAACTATTTTTTTAAAAATACTCCAGACAGTTGGGAAAGGGCGAAAGAGCAGCAATATGTCTCTTAAAAATAAGAAAAGAAGGGGAAAAAGAGTTTAAATGGTACCAAAAACAATACATACTTTCTCAGAAAAGAAATGGGGTAATTCTGAGAGAATTTCTTAAACTTCTCTGCTGTGTTTTCTATGAGGAAAGGAGAGGATAGAGAGGCATCATAATGAGAGAAAGTATTTAAAAACACAAACTATGCTATTAAATTTGATGTCAAGCAATAACAGCTAATGTGTTAGTAACCCAACTGTGAGAGAAAGAGAAAAAAAAAAGTCTGGCTGATTAAATTACAGAAAATGTACAGTTTGGTCAGCATTTGCTGTTTTTATAAACAGAGTGATGATTACACTACTTTAACATGAGCAGCTTGCTTTGAGGACTCCAGTTCCTGGGAGGCAAGGAGCACCCTCAGGACAAGACTGTTTTACAGACAGGAGCACACCCTCATGGAAAGGCCATCCTCCAACCCATGGGCTTACAGTGTTTTTACACTGCCATAGTAACTGTCCCTCACTCCCTTGTAGGCTGTAAATGTTGCTTTTTAAGCCCTCCAAGGCCTGTAAATTCCCAGCTCGTGCAACAGTGCCCCTCTACATGGGGAAATTGCTCGAGGATTCCAAAACACTCTTTGTCCATCCCTTTCCCACATTTGGGAAACATTTTGAGTTGTTATAGTCCCTCCAAACACTCCACAAAATGCATGGAGAAACACCTTAAAAACACACACTTCTAGAAAGAGAAGGGTAGGAGGCAGTAGATTCAACATTTTCCTAGATGACAGTTTATAAGCCATATTTATAACATGTCCTAGCAAGGCCCCCATATGACTTGAAAAATCTAATCCAATCCAAATCCCCCAGAAAATATCACAACTCTCTCTGCAGTCCCCAAGCGCTAGGCTGCGTGCAGGAATCCGAGTTCACGGGGAGATGTGTAAAACTACACACTGGCAAAGAGCTCCCATGTGCGTTCCTTCCAGCAAATCCTGGGAATATATAGCAACCCATGACATGTACCCTAAGGTGCTCTGCTATTTTAAACCAGAAATCTCTCCTCTCTTAGGTGTCTGTGTGTCAAACACAAGATAATCTTTCCTCAATGTGCAAACCCACTGCCTCTGACTGCAGCCAGCCCAGGTGCAGTGAGGACAGCTGAGCTGGAGCATATTCTCCCAAGGTAAGAGTCCCCTGGAAGAGGCCAACATCAGCTCTGATTAATGCTCTTCGACTCCAGATGCAATCAAGCCACAAACAAGAGGGGCACAAGCCCTAGGTTTGTTTAAATCATTAAAGCTGGATGTTTACAGTCAATCTAAGGAGAATCACTGCCATCAAGCCAATAATGTCCATCACTGAAAGGCGTGAGATCATTCACTCAAATACAGTAAAAATTAAGTCTGTATATACATGGAACATATACAGACTAAGACTGGGCACTAAGGCAATTTTTATGTACTTGTTAACCTCCTGCTCCCAGTAAATCCTGTGCCAGCCACACTGTAAAACTTATTTGGTTAGATTCTGTAAACTCCTATTATTCCAGATCTATTTTTCATAAAATAATTTTATAGACATTTACTGAGAAAAAAAAAATCTTTACGTCACAACAGCATAGTGATAGTAAGGTCATAGTTTTCATCCCAAATCACTTGTAAATTCAGAATAATTCTTCAAGCTGTGTTATCACCATCATTTCCTTAGTCAAAATCTCTACCATAAGGGAAAAAACAACAGTAAAAAAAACCAAAAAGAATCTTGAATTTTGAAAAAAAAAAAAATAAAAATCTCCTATATTAAATACAAAGCAACTGTACAGGGTTGGCTTGTTTACCCCCTTCCCTCAAGCTGAGTTTCTATGTGCCTGTCAAGATGTTATTTTAGCTGACACACTTAAGGTCAGACAACTCAGGCTTCTGCAAAACACCAGTGTAACGCTTTGTTTTAAACAAGACTTTTCATGTGCTAATCTCTTGAGCACCTAAGGCAAGGGGAAGTGTCATTATCCCAGGATGCAGGTGCAGGAATGGCCCAGAGCTGGAGTGCCTGGCAGAGGTTCCCTGCCCCTCGCTGTCCCCAGGGGCGCTACACCTATACTGGTGGAGGAAGGTTAACATGTATAGAAAAGGAGGTCTCCCGATTTGCATGTGCATTCCACAGAGGATGCAGGGAAATGGGCGTAGTTCAAGTCCTCGCTCTTATGGAAAATATTTCCCCGCTTTTATAGGTACTGATTGTTAGTAATGTTGAACTCCAAAGTGTTTAGTGTACTTTGTTTTTCTTTCACTGAAATACTTCACTTTTCAAGCATTGTGGCATGAATTCGTTTGTGAAATTGGTCATGGCATCAGATGTTAACTGGGGCCTAGAAGAATCACCGTTCTATAAAATTTCCAAACCATCTGCCCTATGCAATGTCAGTACAGAGAACTTATTTGCTGTGGTTTAACCCCAGGCAGCAACTCAGCCTCACACAGCCGCTCATTCACTCCCCCACCATGGGACAGGGGAGAGAATTGGAAAAGTAAAACTGAGAAAATTCGTGGGTTGGGATAAAGAGAGTTTAACAGGCAAAGCAAAAGCCACGCACCCAAGCAAAGCAAAGCGTGGAATTAATCTACTGCTTCCTATGAGCAGGCAGGTGTTCAGCCATGTCCAGGAGAGCAGGGATCCATCAAGCATAATCATGATTTGGGAAGTCAAACATCAGCACTGTGAACATCCCCCATTTCCTCCTTCCTCCCCCACCTTTATATGCTGAGCATGACACCATAAGGTCTGGAATATCCCTTTGGTCAGTGGGAATCAGCTGTCCTGGGTGTGTCCCCTCCCAAATTCTTGCCCATCCCCAGCCTCCTTGCTGGTGGGGTGGGGTGAGAAGTAAAAAATGCCTTCACTCTGTAGAAGCACTGCTCAGCAACAACAAAAACATCCCTGTGTTACCAGGACTGTTTCCAGCACAAATCCAAAACATAGCCCAGACTAGCTGCTATAAGGAAAATTAACTCCCAGTCAAAACCAGGCTGTTTTTTTAATAAACTCTCACATATTTTTTTAAAATAAGAAAATAAAACTAAGACTGTAGGGGCAAAACAATAAATAATGACATGAATATAAAAAATGGAGCACAGAAAACTCAAGGGCTGAACCCACTTGTGCTGAGCAGAGGGTCTGATTAGTTCCAGTGTGCAAAAGCCTCCCTCTTTTAATCTGCTTCTGTCAGGTTAAAAACCCTAAAGAGGTGGTGGCAGCTTAGGAGTCCCTCTGTCACCTGAACACCAGGCACCCACCTCCTATTGCCAGCGTGTACATTCATACAGCGTTTTGTTTTGTCCATTTTCCTTTCCTGCTGCCTTTGCCATGATTTTATTCTCTATTATTTTTGAATCCTTGTCATATTTGTCCCAAAGGAGCAGCAAAGCAAAGCTGAAAATGAATCCCAATAATAATAGAAATCCCTTAAGTCTAGTCAGCTTTTGATCAGCAAAGCCTTTAAGAGGGCATGGGGCTGTAGCAGAGGCACTGAGTAAGTAAATGGTCAGTGTGCAGATCAAGCTTTGATGACTCTCTCCACAAACAGACAGGCTAGAAACTTAAATTATCACTATTTAATTTATTCCCTCACTAAAAAACTGGGCACATTTCCACGGTTCCCTTGCCAGCTGGTAGTAGCAGACTGACTTTGAGAGCTCTTTACTGATGACCTGTATTTCCCAGAAAAAGCAGCAGGGATACAGCTCAGAACCATTTCTAACTCAGACTAATTTTTTAATTACTTAATTTTAGGCCACATACTTCAAAATCAGGTTCCCTCCTGCATTACTAATTACTTTTATGCTAACATTTTATATTCAATGATGAACAGTGGATTTTCCAGCAGTGACTACGGTACAGTAAAACATCTCTCTCTACTATTCCCCTGCCCCTGAATGTACATGTACCATGAGCTACATTCTAGTCCTAAGCAATTAATTAATAATAGAAAGCTAGCTATAGCTCCATCTACTTTTCTTTTTAAAATAACTCTATTCGATACACAGCCAGGTTTCAGTCTGAGAGTACAAAATTCAGATCGATACCTACTGAAGGGTAGTGTAGTAAGTATGCTCTTGTCCTTCATAATAACCTGTCAGAACTGAGCAACTCAAAACTTCTAAGCATTTTCTTGGAACCTATCAAAATACAACCAAAAAGCCCTGTCTACCTTATTCCACTGTTGGTAGTATTTTCAAGTATAAATGGAACAATACTGATAAAATTTTTTTTGCTGTTTTGCCCAGTTTTAAAGAATTCATCCAGTAGGCTTCCACTTACCTCTTCCCCTGATTCTACAGCTCTATTAGAGGCATATCCTTGAACACAATATCACATCATTTTATAAACACAAGTGGAATTTAAAACACACAGGCATGCATGCATTTCACCTACATAACTAAGCACATGAATGAATCCTCAGCATAATTTCCCCTTTCCTAGAAAATCTGGAAAGATTAAATTTAATCTTCAACCAGCCCCATGTTTGACTTAAAAATTGCTATCAAATACTTTCTTGAGTTTTGATTGTTTTGCTTTGTTGTTTTGTTTTTTCTTTTAATGAAATTAAGACAAAAACTATTACTTTTTTCATTTACTGGAGGAAAGACCACACTGATGGATTTCTAGTGCATATTCAATGATTTTATATGAGAATGCTTAACACCATTTTCTAAAAATTCCTATTCTTCATGAATACTGACAAATATAAACCACAAAACAGGAAAAAAACCAGCAATCAAGGCACAGCAGTAGTAACACCCATGTATTTGAAGTGCCCACCATGGACACACATCCCTCTCCACTAATAAAATAGGAAAGGTAGTGAATAAACAGGACAACGCTCTGGATACACGCAGCTGGTAGCCTAAAGCAGAAATCCTGTTCCTGTACTGTACCTGGGTCTCAGCTAAGTATTCACACAACATAAACTCTACAAGACTCCTTAAATGACAGTCACTGAAGAAAGCAACTCAAAGAACCTGCCAGGGATCTTGGTCATTTTCTGTGTTCTATCCTGCTTTTAATTCCAAAGTCATCATTCATTACTTTACTGTATATGTGTTGAAGTAGATACTTGCTAATTCCCCTGCCAATGCTTGGGAATCCATTCCCATGAGGCACTTCATCCATAGGGACAGAAAGGTACATCCACTAACCTAAACGACACACTTTGAGAAGCACAGCGACGGCCTAAGAAGCTAACTTAATCTTCCATTCATATTCCATGTTTTCATCAGAGGCATTCCAGACCATATTAAAATCTCCAGAGGGTATCTACGGTGAAGATGCCAATCACTGAACATTTACCTCAAGGGCTGGCCCCATTTACTCATTAGCTTCCCTAATAAATATTATAACTACATAACCTTCTGTGGCATACTTCTTAGTAAAGGGGGAATATTTTTCTGTCAAATCTTCTGGAGACAGCATCGAGTGTATTCCAAAATAACTAATACCAGAAAAGTCACTACAAAGACTGAGGAAACTAAGTCCTCCCACCCCCATCAATGGAACATAACACCGAAAGACTCAGTTGCAAATGATACGTTATTTTAGGATTATAGGGTCTATACCTTTATCTATCTGTGCCATAAAGCTAAGATTACATCCAGACAGTCTTGTGCACTTGTTACAGACAGAGCCATGGATGATTTCTATAAAAGGTCATCTTGGCCTGTTACAATATCCTGAAGGGCAAGTGGGAGCAAATCACACATCTGCCTTCAAGCCCCGGAACAATACAAGCTAACAAGCACCTAATTTTCAGTTTCATCATCAGGAATAAATGAATCATAGAATTATAGAATATTCTGAGTTGGAAGGGACCCACAAGGATCATCAAAGTCCAAATCCAGGCCCTGTGCAGGTTCAGGAATCACACCATGTGCCTAAAAGCATTGTCCAAACGCTTCTTGAACTCTTTCCAGACAGGTGTTGTGACCACCTCTCTGGGCAGCCTGTTCCAGTGCCCAATCAACCTGTGGGTGAAGAACCTTTTCCTGACATCCAGCCTAAACCTCCCCTGACACAACGTCAAGCCATT
This sequence comes from Ifrita kowaldi, assembly GCA_013398055.1. Lineage (NCBI taxonomy): Eukaryota > Metazoa > Chordata > Aves > Passeriformes > Cinclosomatidae > Ifrita > Ifrita kowaldi. The sequence continues at coordinate 404,141 of VZRS01003909.1, read as the reverse complement.
CCCTCGGGTCCTGTTACTGTCAAAAGTACCAGATCATATTACAGAAACAACGTCTTTTTTTGTTTGTTTTTAGGAAGCACACAGAATTCATCATTGGAAATTTGTCCAAAAGTGCATTATCATTCCAGTTCCCTGTGATTTACAAATGGCAACTGGAGATAGCACATATGATAGCAGCAGCTCTGAAACACCAAGAGTGTATGTATAAGGTACGTTATGCTCCTATACTTCTAATGAGGCTTCAGTTCTTTGTCCTCTCCTAAGAGAAAAGTTATCATGACATATAAACCAAAGAAGATTTATTACTTTAATTCAAGACAGTATTTTGGTATTTTGTTAGTACCTCAAACTGTGTGAAACGTTTTCTACCTGATATCCAAAGAAGACCATCCACCACATATCCTGCGTGGCACGAGAGCGACCGATCAAAGGACTGAACAAAGGTCCACTTGTTCTTCTTGGGGCAGTAGCGTTCAACTGTAGGCAACACTTGACGCAATTCATTCCTGCCCCCTACGGCATAGAGGTACTCGTCCACGGCTCCCAGGACAAAGTGTTCCCGGCAGTTCTTCATCGGAGCTATCTCCGCCCAGGAGTTAGTGCGGGGGTCATATCGACAGACAGTTCTCACGGCACACGTGCGCCCTGTGGAGTGCTCTGCCTCTCCACCAGCTACAAAAAGAAAGTCTCCCATGACAGCAACACAGTGGTGGCTCCTCCCCACAGGCATAGGCGCCAGCTCGCTCCAGTTAGCGATCCCTGCGATATGAACGTTCTCTTGGTCTACCGGATTGAAGTACCGCAATTCCTTCACCTTACAGACTTCTCGTTTTTTCCCACCAATAATGTAAAGAGTGTCTGACTGGAAGCGAGGCTTTGTCCTTGCGGTTTGCCAAACTGGCTGTGCATAGACGCTCTGGTGGTAAGCCAAGGCCTCATTAATGAGCGCTGTCGCAGTTTCACTGGCTTGGACAAGAGGATGAGTAAGAGCTACAGTATGCAGTGTATCCACATCCATAAGGCCAAAGCGGACGTACTGGAGAAGTTCATCCAGGTACTGGTAGCGGCAGTTGTGCTCCAGCCATCTCACAGCCAGCTAAAAGTGGGGGGAAACAAGGGAAAAACAAGACATGCATTATTTGCATACAGTTCTGTCAAAATTTTGTCTTCTGAAATTTGCTGGCATTCCAAGAGCAGATATATACTTGCCTCAGTCGTGGTATCTATCTATCCATCTAAAAAGCAGCTGTGAAAGCCTATTAGTCCATATAAAAAGATACCTATTAAAACTCTACCCGCACTGTATATACAAAAGCATTGTATTGCACCAGTTCCCCTACATCATTTCCACAGCATTATCAGCTGCTATGCAATACTCTCGTTGTACAACCTGTTAGTGTTGCTGGACACCATACTATCCCTGAACCAAGCTGCTGGAAAAATAATATAAAGTTAGGGGCTATGGGATCACTGGATACCATAGATAAACTAGAAAGAAGACTAATGTCAGAAGATTAGAAAGAAAAGCCTTTTCTGCCCTTCATATTTCATCCTATTTATGACAAAATATCGAAGAAATATAACACAATACATACTGAATCCTTCAATTTTTTTTTCTTCCTCATTTATTTTATTCATAAAGGAGAGAAAGGTGTAAGGGGACAAAAAAATTAAGTCAGAGAAGAGAGAAGCACAGAAGAGGCTCTGCGAGTTTGGGGCAGACAGAAAGCAACAAGGAAAACTCTAAAACTGTTCAGCAGTTGAAGCTAATACCAACATTCAAAATTAAACATAGCATTCAAATCACATAAGGCTTACTGAATCCAACTGGTCCTAAAAAGAGGCTAGGAAGGGCCTAAACATTTCAAGAATTGTTGTATAAGTTATGCTTGAAAACATCCAGTAATGAAGATACCAAAACTTCCTCAGGAAAACCATTCCCGTGCTCTGGTATCTCTCAGACAAATTTTCCTCTTACATATGCAAAAGCTCTAAACCCTTAAACTCATCACCCCATTTTCCACCTTTGGGTTTATATTCCAGAGCAACCCCTGAAACTGATTCATCCATACAGGATGAAAAGCATTTTGCTACCTTCTTTTTCTTCTCCACCTCAGACGTGTTTTAATATTGGTGTGAGAGTCCTCTTCAGTGAACAAAAAAAGTATTTCAATGCATCTCAGGTCGTATTTTCTAAATCCCTGTTGCTTGGCTCACAGTTCTTTGTTATTGAAATCCTTAATTAGGGTTAGTTAGTGTTAGTTAGTTAGTTAGTGTCAGTTAGGGTTAGGGTTAAGGTCAGTTAGTTGGGGTTAGGGTTAGTTAGGGTTGGGGTTGGGGTTAGGGTTAGGGTCAGTTAGTTAGAGTTAGGGTTAGTTACTTAGGGTTAGTTAGGGTTAGGGTCAGGGCTAGCTAGGGTTAGGGTTAGTTAGGGTTGGGGTTAGGGTTAAGGTCAGTTAGGGTTAGTTAGGGTTAGGGTTAGAGTTAGGGTTAGTTACTTAGGGTTAGGACTAGTTAGTTAGAGTTAGGGTTAGAGTTAGTTAATTAGAGTTAGGGTTAGCGGGTTAGCGTTAGGGTTTATTGGGGTTAGTGTTAAGATTAGGGTTACTTTGTTAGCTTTAGGGTTAGTTATGGTTAGTTAGTTAGGGTTAGGTTTAGGGTTAGTTTTAGGGTTTGTTAGATTTACAGTTAGGATTAGGATCAGTTTTGGGTTAGGTTATCAAATCCCACAGGCACTGAAATCCTTAATGTTTGCTGTTGAAAACTGGATATAATCTTCTTCTTAATGGTGTAGCTGTTGTGAATATTTTGGAAGAACCTGTTTGATATTGACAATCTATTTCATTCTTGCTTGCACATTAGCATGTAAGACTCTCAGTGTACTATGATGTTGCTGATCCATGTTTAAGCTTTTCACTGAGTACTATTGCCAACTTTTTTCTTTCATTTTTCTTTTTTTTCTGCAGTAATTCCACAGCATGTCATGCTTTCTCTTTCATTACCAAACTCTCTCCTATTACCTTAGGCCACTGCTTCAGTCAAGAATGCTCTCAATCCTAACTGTATTTTCAAAACTGCTTGAAAACCATTTCGCCTTCTGATTTTCGGAAAACATAAATCCCTTATTATTCTTTCATCCAAGTCATTATCAAAGACATTGACTAATTCTGGATAAGGACAAACTCTACTTGATGCTTCAAATCATTTTGATACAGAACTCGTGGCATGGGTGTTTTCATCCAGCTGCGTGATAAAAAAAATTTCAGTTAAATCTTACTGCCCTGTGCTGTTGTTGAGAATGTCACATAAAGGAGCTGAAAATTATTCTCTTATTCATAGCTTTCATGTAAGATGTATTAAATTTATTACTGCTTCTGTATTCTGTCAGAGAGGGGAGATGACAAACCAAAACCACCTTCTTGTTAAGATTAATTTGAAACACTTTTTTTTCATTGTGATCCCCTGTGAAACAAAGAATCAATGAAAGGCATCAAAAATGCAACAGTAGTTCAGTCAGTTAAATGCTGTATTGAGTTTCAAATATGTGCATTAGCTATATGTATTTTTAATTGCTAGTAAAAAAGGCATTAATCAAATACATTTGAAAATGTTTATGGACTTGAAATCATTGAGCTTTATAGTCAGGTGTTCTAAGTCCACCAAACCCATGTGTCAAGTGTGTCCTACTGAGTTGTATTAGGCAACTTTCTATTCCGTGTCTTTGGCCACGTGAATGATTCCTGAAAGGCACTTAGCACTCATCATTCAGGCACTTGAAATTGAAGAGAAATTCAGGCTATCTTCAGCATATATACCAACTGAATGATTTGTGGGTTGCAAATTGAGATAGAAGAATTTACAAAAACTTAGTTCTTATCTGTCAGCACTTGCATCCAACAGACTGGTTACTTTTGGAACTATAAGTTCATGCCTTTGCTCACATCGAAAATGGCATCACAGAGGGCTACAGTGACAGACATGATAGACTCTGTAAAAGATAGGCACTAATGTAAACTAGGACTTGGTAACCACAAGAATTTTAGAGGAAGTTTAATATTAATGCCTTATTAATATCTTAGAACTTCATCCATCTGCTTTCCTTTATTGTCCTCCCTTTGGGCCCCCAATAAATACTGTATAAACACACGAGCAACACCACGTACATTCATAACGTCAAAGACATGGTACCTGCATTCATTTCTGGATATGGGATGTATGATGATCTGCACAGAAGGCATGGACATCTCCGTTACAACACATTTTCTCTGCTGTAGGAAGTTTGGCATATGCAGCTTGGTTCATACTGAGTTAGGACTGTACTGAGAATAGTACTGGAGTTGTAAAAAGTTTCACTGAAACCAGTAATGTTTAACTTTTCTCTAAAGTCACAAAATTTCTAAACCACTACACCGATAGCAGCGAAGTGATACAAACACTCTGTTGGCACTCATGAGATGTACGATGTATTCCAGGTCTTGAACCAAAACCCTCTCTATCCATTCCACACTATTTTATCCCCACTCATCTGTCCTGAATCTTTTTTACGTAAACCTTTGAATCTTTCCAAATTAAGTTTATTGCAACCTGCTTGGGATTCTCTGCATGCTGCACCTCAAGGTATCTTTGGTCTACGTTACTTCCACCTTTTCCCTCTGACAAGCAGCTTCAACAGCAATGGGGAGGGCAAGGTGAATCCCAGGCTGTCTCTCGTGTAAGTTGCTACTGGCTCTTACCAGACTCCATGTCTGAGGTCAATTTGCAGTGGAAGACTGCATTTTACTGTATGAGTTTAGAAAGCAGGGCCAAGAACGCTGCACACCACCTGGATGGCCTGTAGGCACTTGACAGAATGCAGAGAAGCTTCACTGAGTCTTAGGGAAGCAACTGAAGTCTGTGAATCACAATGTGTTTAGAAGCTCCTCTCCAAATCAACTCATGCTACTGTTTGAACACAATTTGACTACAGTGCTCTGCGTGACCCACACCTAATCTGCGACACCCCAAGGCAGAAAAAAGGCCATAAGAGCTAAAAGCTGTAATGTTTTTATCTCCTTGTCTTGCTGTTTGTGACAATAACTGTTACTCCATTTTAAAATTCATTTTGGGTCACTACTTAAAAATAAGTGCTAGGAATTTAACCTACAAATGTAGGTATCTGAATGTCTATTTACAGAATGCAGAACCAACTCCTAAATTGTGACACAAGGCTATGGAACAGGTCATCTGGTTTCAGGAACACTCACAAACTGAGCCTTAGATTTCTACATTGGTTTTGCAGCACATTGTTACCATGTTCTCTAGCAGAACATGGTGTCTCACACTATGGAGGCATGGAAGAAAATTGGGTGTGGGTGAACAGATACTCTAGTCACTGGATGTTTTGGCAGCTATTGGAAGGCTGAAAAAGTTCAAAGGAAAGAAAAGTGAATTCCCAAACAAGTCTTTCAGTTATAGTAGAAATAGCCACTGATAGACGTTAACACAGTTGTAACTTTCCGCCAGTGCAAAGGAGGCAAATATACCTCTCATCAACATATGGCAGAGAGAAACTTCCATGCACGAGACCAGCAAACATCTGCATATCTATCAACGCGATTTCTAACACCCTTATTCAGGTTTTGTTTAATCTAGACCTAAAAACCTGGTGCCTACATAAAAACCCCAAAATTCACCCCTACTATTTATATGTTTTATATATATATATTTTTATATATATATATATATTATAGTGCCTATGTTTTCGCCTCCCTGGCAGTAACAATTAGCAACTATAACCAGTATTGGCAAAATAAACTCAAAGCCATTATAGACTTTATGATACTGCAAGAAAAGACATTCTGGCTTCTCTAAGGAAATACCAATAGCACTTGAAATCACAGCTGTGTTTAAAATGCTAACAAGCAAGCAAAAAAAAAAAAAGACCATCCACAATTTTGAGGTTTAAAATATTTGTATCAGTGCTAAATAATTTACAAAAATAAGGAAAGACTCCTACTCCTATTGCCATATAGGTAAATTCTGTTTAAACTGCTAGAAGCTTCTTTTCTATTAATTTTAATGTATGAGTGTGTGAGTAAAGGAAGCTACAGCCTAGTGCCTATATCAACTTTAATAAATAATATATTTTGCCATATTCATCTTCTAAACTAAGTAAATGACAAAAGTAGACCCTCAGAAGGACAGGATTTTCAAACCAGATTAATTCTCTTATTCCAATGCCTTAACCCGAAGGATCTTTCTTCTCCAAGGTTACATTATGTGATTTAGCAATGGAGTGCATTCTCAAAACAGCAGAAAAGAGATAGAAAAATATGTCGTGCCACAGTTGGAGCACACATCAAAGTACATCTGCATGTTGGATAGCGATTTCATTGTTTTTCCAACACCTGCTTCTGCTTCCAGCACAGTGCTTCAACAGTCCAAGTCACACAGGCTTGGAGTGCAGTCCTTCCCTCCCTGCTGTTAATGGTGTACACACCACGCACATCCCGCAGCCAGAGAGGCCACAGAGGCAGAGGAGGTTAAAGCTGAACTAGGAATTTCACTCCTGTTGAAGATAACACTGCAAGAAGTAGTTACCTGGTTCTTTGGGCTGCCAGCTATCCTAGGGAGCAAGAGAGCCCATCATGCCTGTGCCTTGCCTGTTCAGCATCCCCTGCAATCCTTCTCCAGCCACTCTGCTGGGAAACGTGCCAAACCTTCACTTGACATCACACCAAGTTTTCTAATCAGAAAAGCCAAGCTACTTCATGAGTGCAAAAAGCTTGACATACTCATATTTATTAGACTCAGGTTCACTTAGAAACTACTCTAACTCACAAAGTCTGCATCAGGGGAAGTTTCTGTTGACAGAGCTCCAAGAAAGAAAAAACTTTTCTAAGCCTGGGCTCTGTGTGAGGGGCCACAGGAACTCTATTAAAAGTCATCTTGGTCTGCTCTTTAGTTGATGTATTCATGTTGTAGCCCAGTGGACTGCAAATATGCTATTTTATATCATCCAAGGTGTCTAGTAAATGAGATGAAGTCAAAAAGTGACAGCAGTGGAAAAAATTAGGGGGTTGGAGTGCTGGTTTTTTGCAATTTGTTTGTTTTAGCAACAACTAATAGAAGGAAACAAATTTTCCAAGATTTTAAAGCAATGACTTC